>JADQWA010000039.1:0-16843 GCA_018344505.1 Nebria ingens riversi | reverse complement strand
CAAATCATAACAAGCGTAGTTACGAAATCTCACCCCTGGTTTGTCCCGATTTTAACAACACATTGAAAAAACCCGTGATCGTTTACGCAAGTCGTTCTTTGACACTATTAGAATTAAATTATTCTGTAAGCGAAAAAGAGGGTTTAGCGATTGTGTGGGGAACAAAGAAAATAAAATAATACCTGGAGGGTATTTATAGTAGTTACAGACCATCAGTCCCTCCAGTGGTTAAACGGAGTGAAAGTGCCGTCCGGCCGGCTGTCCCGATGGACTCTGAAACCACAGCAACACGACTTCACTATAAAGTATCGGAAAGGTACGTTAAACCATGTAGCAGACGCTTTTCCGCGTCAACCACTTGCAACACCCGAAAAGGATATGCCGTATAAACAGTGTGCAGTTACACAGCACGGAACTTCATGGTACGAAAGAAAGAATGCTGAAGTAGAAGCAAAACCTGATAACTATCCTGATTACTGGGTAAAAGGTATTTTCTATCGCTATTTCTGGGTCCAGGTGACCTGTTGGAAGCCGGAATAAGTGTTTCGTGAAATCAATGCGTACCGGCTAGCCAAAGAAATCTAGTAAAATCCATGACCGTCCCGACGCAGGACACCTGGGGATCGTCAAGACGAGTACAAGAATAGCCCGCCTATATTACTGGCCCGGCATGTTCCGCGAGATAGCCAAATATGTCCAGAGATGCAGTAAATGCGAACAATTTAAACTATCTCAACACTTGCTAGCAGGTAAAATGGATCAGCTAAAAGTCACTCAACCATGGGAGACATTATGCACCGACGTTGTAGGACCGCTGCCTCGATCCAGCAAAGGTAGCATCTACTTTTTTGTATTCCAAGATCATTTCACTAAATGGGTTGAATGTTACGCCTTGAGAAAAGCCACCACAGCTACCGTCACTCAAACACTGCGAGAGCTCGTGATTGTGCGATACAGCTGCCCGAAAGTGGTAATCTCTAACAAGGGTACAGAATACGATAACCATAAAGTAATGAAAATGCTGAATGAACTTGGAGTAAAACAAGTGTTCACTCCGCCTTACACACCTCAAGCAAATCCCGCCGGAAGGGTTCTCAAACCCATGATCGCCCAGTATTGTGAGGGAAAACAGCGTAAATAAGATGAATATCTTTTCAAATTAACGCTGGCAATAAATAGCAGTCGCCACGACTCCACTGAATACTCTCCGGCGATGCAAAATTTTGGCAAAGAAACTGGAATTACCGAATACGCTGTATAAGGATACAACCGGAAACCCGTCTGGAAATCCGACCGAAACCCCGTATCGAGATCCACCCGACCGATTAAACCGAATCACTAAACTTGAAGAAATTTTAGACCTGGTGAAAGTAAACATCGCCAGAACTGTAACCAAACAGAGCTATCACTACAACCTCCAACGTAGAGACTGGCAATGTCAGATAGGAGACCGCGTATGGAAGTGAGATCACCCACTATCTTCCGCTGCGAAAGGTATCTCAGCGAAATTATCACACACATTCTCAGGTCTATATACGGTATCCAGGTGCGTCTCCGCACCAGTTTACGATTAAAAAGGTTCACAAGGTCGCAAATTTTCCCGAATCCACATTAAACATATCAAATCCTACCACACTAATAACAATGTTTCCGAAAATGAAGCCACTAACGCACAGCCCGGTACCCGCGATGTTATCGCCGCTACCTTTGTCCGGCGATGCAAACTGCCAACGGCAGTGACTTCACCGACGGAAACACTGGTCCTCGATCTATACTGCCCCCCCCCCTATCGGGAGTACGCCAGACCGTGCAGTGACGCCAAGAAACCGAGTGGCACTAAAACGGCATCACTCGGTGACCGACTACGATATCCCCCTGACGGGACTTCGTCCCCCATGGTGGTCAAAGAACCGCCGGTACCGCTGCCGCGTCATGGAAGAGGGAAAGCCAACGTTATGGTTCACCATTCCCAAGGACTCTGAGTTAGTTTAAGTTAGTGTTATAGAATAAAATGTGATCGTATCCACTATATTAATGAAGCAGGATGGTTCATCGGAAGATGGATAATGCCGGATTAGTAAAATTCAATTTTCCATTTGTGCTAACGTTTCGGTCGAGATACGACCTTCCTCAGAGCATAAGAAATAGATGATTTTTTTTGGTGTTTAAAATGTTAAAATGTGAAGCAAAAATTAGATTTATTTTTATTATTGTTATTGTATATAAAATTTGAAAAAAGAAACGTGGACATATTTCTTTACGAAAAAACAAGCCCAAAAAACACATACGTGTGACTGTTGGTTAAGTCGATTTAATTATTATTAATTACTTTTTTGCGTTTTTTGATAAATTATAAGAAAATACAGAAAATTTATTGCGGAAATAATTTTTTGTAAGAAAGGGAGAGGTGTGACAAAGTCCAAAAACAGGAAAAAGGAGAAGCTTGAACACGAGCTAGCTGCTTGCTAACCAAACTTCCTCCACTCAACCGACAGCGCACTGAGTAAATGCGCACATATCCTTTTGTCCCCACGCACACTCCCACTGTTGCAAAAAGGCATATAACCTACTGCCCGACTGACCGATAGTTAGACTAGAACTGCGAATTTACCTGGGCTAGTCTCGAGACATGGACTGCGACTGTACCAGGACTAATCTCACTACCAGAACTGCAACTGAACCTAGACTGGTAGCCCCTATGTAAGTATCAGAGGCTGTGAACTCCGTACCTGACTCGGATACCTCCGAAACCGATTTTCTGTATCTCGCTAATCGACTAGTCTGGCGAGCTGTGAACCATACCTGTCTCTGAACACTAGCCGGGTTTGTAGCATTCCGACGGACGAGAGTATCAAAAACTGTGAACTCCGTACCTGACTCTGATACCTTCGTAAGTGATCCACCGTACCCAGCTAACGGATTAGTGTGACGAGTTTTTTTTTATTATTTGTCTAATTTATTTTATATTGTATTGGCGTTAATGCCTAGTTAAGTCTATTTCATTTTGTAATCTATGTTAACTCTCCTTGTTGCTCTTTTATTTAATTTTCGGCCAGTGACAGCATATTCATTAGAGACTTAGAGCCAAACCCACGGTAGGCTAGCCCGGCAATAAAATTTCCGTGTTATATAAAATAACCCTTTTATTATAATATAAGAATTCTTTATAATTAAACAGTAGTTAAATATACTGTAAGTATTTTTAGATGAATAAGCTAAAACTTATCCCGAGAAATATGTAAACGGAGAAAGTATATATCAGAGAACTACTAACTAAGATCCAATGTCATAATCTTGTGAGAAACTAAGGTGTTAAGATAATAAACGAGTTTTAACAAACTCAGTGAAATAAAAATAGTTTGTTTTTCGAAGTTAAAGAATTCAATCATTTATTTTATATAACGAAGTTTCGAAGGCTTAGTCTACAATTTACAATTTTGTGATATTTTATCATCGGTATGGCGAACAAAAACTCGTTACATCGGAAAGATTTGGTCCGCTAGCAAGTCTGCACCGAATACGGGCATTGCTATTGTTTCCATCTTTATCATACAGTGTCAATACGGCCACGAATCGCCTATAAAAGGACCAGATTTCTTATCAGAAAGTAAGTTGGAATCAGCCGCGCCTCCGTGACTGATCTCTAAACACTCGAAAAAGACTTGGTGAATTACACAATTCCATATTATATCTCTCCGATACTCGTAGGTGCTTCCACCGAAGGTATCTCCGTTCTCCAGGTATCTTGCCGGCGTTTCCATTACAGGATACCTACTAGTCCGTCGGTCCGATTCCCGCAGATGCTTCCACCGAAGGTATCTCCGTACTCCAGGTATCTTGCTAGCGTCTCTGCTGTTGTATATGTTGTTAATACGACGATTCGACATATAAACTTTTATATGCCGACCGAGCAACATATATAAACGCAGAGAGTAGGTCATGGTCTGACATAGTCAGTCCATGGTAGAACATCATATACAGATACAAGATGGTGAACTACAGAAGAGAGTATCTAAGCTAGAGGTGGGACGTTCGATTCTTTTTGGTGAATTGATTCATTTGATTCATTTTTCTAAAGTGATTCGTTCACAAAGATTCGTTCTCGAATGATTCCCCCCACTCCCTACTTTGGTTCGAGTGGTGAACGAGTCACGAATTGTATGTTGCTTTCGAGTTCAATTTTACTAAACTTTGCACGCTTGCGCTAATTCAGAGTTAAGAATACGAAATCAGGGCGGTTTTTTAAGAACTTGATGTCATTAACAATAACATCCGGTTCATTTTAGAAGAAGAAACAAATAAATCAATCAACTTCCTAGACTTAACGATGACAAATAATAACCATAAATTTGTATTTAACATATATGTAAACCAACATTTACAGATACAATCATACCAGCCTCTTCGTATCTATCTAGATTGGTTAAAATGTCTACTTTCCATAGCAAGATACACGGATTAACAATAATTCCTATAAACCACACGACTTCTGAAATTGAGTTAAACACAATTAAACAATTAGCACTAAACAATGGATATCAAACTAGCATAGTTGGAAAAATCTTAAGAAACATAAAGAAAAAACTGTTATTTCAAAATTTCTACAAAAATAAAGAAGAAATTAATAACACAAACTGGTCCTATTTGGATTATATACCAAAAGTAACATACAATTACTACACAATTAAAGAAACACAACATCAAAGCAATTTCAACAAACAAAACAACATGAGTCCAAATTTCAATTAACAAAAAACCAAAATTAAATAAATCAGATTTATCAGGGGTCTATGATATAATCCAAATAGCCATTGATTAATTTTTAATGACTAAAATTTTAAAAAAACAAGTACAAAATCCTTCACGTTGAAACAAATAGACTTCCATTGTTACAGAATTTAGAGATAAGGAAAGCCGCGAGTACTCAGAAACCAATTATGGAATGAACAAAACCGATGCAAACCCCTCTCTTTTTAATATTGTACTTAGATAAAATTCACAACTTGTTATTATTTTGTTAATATTTATGTTCATTCCTGATGACTGAAAAGTTGAAACACGTGTCTGTATATTTATTTATATCTTATCCAATATATTAAATATTACTTCAATACATTAAATTGTAATATAATACATGATATGAAATATAATACAATTCAATATATTAAAATTATATTGACTATATTAAAAAATGTATAAATAAAAATAAAATGTATTGAAACGCCGAGAAGCGCCGAGTTTTAAATATTAAATATTTACGCATTTCAAATTTTTGCGCGATTTACCACGTGATTCTGGCACACGCGCATAATCTAGTATGATATTAAATATAGTAGTTTCGATAACGCTGAGGCATGCGCTTTGCGCTAAATATTCTCAACTGATGAGAATCACATCGTACGATTCTCTGAGGAAGATTCATTCAAATTGGTTCGCTCAATTTTTGAACGAATCAAGAACTCTCGTTCACGAGAGAATGAATCAGAAAGAATCGATTCTTTTGTAACTGCTGAATCAATTCATTTGATTCAGTGTACTGATTCGTTCAGAGAGTAGAGGGAGTTGGATCTTAGTGTTAAATCGGTCCGACAGAGTTTGTCAAAGATGGCGGTTTCATGGACGTTTTAGTACCTGCCCA
This sequence comes from Nebria ingens riversi, assembly GCA_018344505.1. Taxonomy (NCBI): domain Eukaryota; kingdom Metazoa; phylum Arthropoda; class Insecta; order Coleoptera; family Carabidae; genus Nebria; species Nebria ingens. Next base: position 11,205 of record JADQWA010000039.1, on the reverse strand, counting down.
ATGCACCAGGGAAAGAGTTTTTTTTTTTTTAGACAAGGATAGATATACTTTTAGTTTACGTGGTCCGTTGAACCACGAAAAGTAAAAGTACCACTGGTACTCCCTAAATAAAAACGATTATTTGTCAGATTAAAAATTCAGTTTTATATAGTATTCACATATTTACATACTATTAATATAAAAAATATATTTTATTACTAAATATTAACGAATATTCGGTTAATATTTGGCTATTCGACCGAATACCGAACATGAATTTCATTCGTTCGAATAATTTTTTACTGAAAAAAGTAAAACGTCATATATATTAAAAAGAGAAACTAGTTTTCCTAAATATTTAATGAAGTTTAGAGTACTGTGGACCTGAAATAAAAATTTATAAAACTACATTTTACTTTGCTTTAAACAATTGCCAAGCAGCACTCTATCTTTTACTCATTTTCATCTATACCAATCTATCAAGTATCGCACATTTACTACCAAATTTACTTCGGTTAAACTGAGTCTTTCGATGGCAATCTGACGTTTAGTAAAAAAAAAGGTTTGACGCATAACAACTCTAACGATGAAACAACGGAAAATGAGCGTTTGATCTTATTAGTCTTCTTATTTTCCTACGGTTATTTTAGTTGAACTAACCGTTAAAAGTGCGTTTTACGCTGTCTAAAATACTACCAATCGCCAATATGTTCGCGCTTTTATTTGCGTGTAATTCTATCGTTTTCCATTAGTTTTAGCTATATAATGGTATAATTGAACTTGTTATGCTAATTAGGCCCTTGTTTTATATTTTTAAATAGTAAATATTGACATTTCTTTTAGTCATACTTTCATTAATAAGTTTGTGTTACTGTGTAAATCAAACTTCGTAGTCAGCTGTTATGCGTCAAACCTTTTTTTTTACTAAACGTCAGATTGCCATCGAAAGACTCAGTTGAACCTTTTAGTTTTCAAATTAACTTTAAACCAGAGAAAATATTTATATATAATATTTTAAATTATTTACTAACCTTTGTAACGGTTTTTCACTAAACTTATTTGTGCCACTGACAATAAATGTTAAATATCAAAATATTGGAATATTTAAAACAATTGACATGCATAGTGGATGCGATTTATTATATATGATTTCCCATACCTACGTAACTATGCAAAATCAATAAGATTAGATCTTGTAACTGGTACTTTTGAAGAAATGTTTCAAACAAAAGTTGTGCAGAATACTAATATCTTTCAATGTTATTCTAACTATTTTTACTGCAAGTATAGCCGTTTCAGAGATATTGCAGAAATTGCAAAAAAAAGTCTTAAGTAAACATGCACTTCCGGTTCGAATATGCTTTTCAAAAATAGGAGGTTTTGCCCCAGGCATATACAAATCTTAAGTTTAAAGTTTCATAATTTTATCTTCAACGGTGTAGGCGGTAGAGCGCATACACACACACAGACACACACACACACACAGACGTCATTCCAAAAATAGTCAGACTCGATTCAGGGAAGGTCAAAGGTGTATTTCCGTAAAAATTTCGCGAAATTTTTTTTTCGTGATTTCAATACTTACTTATTACTTCGTAAAAGAAAGTAATATGCAATGCATTGCGTCATACATTAAGGTATTTTCTATTTACAAATTGATATACATATTTTTTATAGCGGAATCGTTGGTGTTTAAAGGTCGACATTATTAGTTGAATTTAGTTGTTTCTCAAAAAATATAAAATTTCCCTAATATATTAAAAATAGAGTTTTGATAATGTATTTGCAGACAGGCAAAAAGATTGCCCTTCACTATCAAAAATATAGAATACGTACTGTACCTAGTTTTATAATGACAGTGTCAACCGAATACCATAATGCATGATCTGACTATACCTCAGCCTTAACGTACAAATTAGTATGGAGTTTAGACAAATTAAACTAACCTAGTACTTGATACAAGAAAGCCATCTCATAGTACGGTGATATATTAGTAGGAAATGGAAAACACGCATTGAGTGGTAATTTCTTCTGGTCACTTATTAGAGCATCAATTCCGTGGCACCAGCAAACTATCGTACAGGCCAGATTAAAGCAGATACTATTTCTTTTTGTAATTGCCATGGCGTGCTCTATGAAATAATCTTGATCTTCTGCTTGACTTGTAAACTTTTGGAAATTCAAAGATGCTATCAGATTTTTCATTTTCTGTTTATTCAGCAACGCAAATTTGAAAGCAATACAAGTTATAGTGACCATTAAATAGACAGTATCCGCTACTTCTATAAGATTGCCCCATACTTCGATGACATACATAAGCATTGTTGCAGCATATAGAGTAGATACTAAAGCATGCATTATTTGACTATAGATTATATATAAAATTCGACCATTGCCTTCTATTGACCAAATACCAAGTAATTTCAGAAAAAGTATGGATATGTTTAAAGAATTGCTTGGTTTTAAGGCTTTCCTCATATTGTTTTTCGGTCAATATAATTTATGAAAATAGCCTGTAACATATTTGAAATGTATGCATTTAATACATCATTATAGATGTAGGTATATTAGATATTTTACGTGCACTACAAAAATAAAGCTTAAGATTTTAAATCTAAGGGGTTTTTAAGGAATATTTTTCAATTACATAATTTTTTTCCATCATTGGTAATATCAGGAAACCAGAAAATATATAAACGGCGTATATAGATATACTTTATGATCCTTTTAAAAACTATAAACTTTCTCTTTCAATTTTCTCAATAAATCAACGCTTTAAGTTTTGGGTAAAAATTCGTATAAAACAAAACATGTAACAAGATAAAATGTATCTTACCTGTAGTTACTTTATAATATGGTTATTTTATATTATGTTGTTACATATGTATGTATAAGACTTTGTGTATCGAAAGGCTATATTATATTAATTAATTGTTGAGCGAAATACTGCTTCTTGCTCTTCAAATTAAATATTCTCTTTTATAGCACACTTAATTTTATTTCGAGCGTCATACTACCTATTCGGATAATTAAAATAATTATACCTATGTGTCTGTTGTTAAACTTACATTACAGTCGGGTTCTTTAATGTAAAATTATAGATTAGGATCAATCATTATATAAACGAAGGTGGTTCGGAAAGTTCGCGGTGGCACAGAGATAGAGCAAGTATGACCAGATGACTATGCTATTCGTCAAGTATGATCCTTTAGACGGCGTGCGGCGAAGTTTCAGATGGGTGCGTTTAGTTGCTTGTTTGTGGCGATCGAGTAAAACAAATCAGTTTTGTCATTTGCCGCGTCTGTTAATAGTCGACCAGATATGCTTTCGAATGAACACTTCTCAAGAGTGTAACTAATTTAATCGCGATTCCGCTGAGTTTCTTCTACGTTTTATAACAGTAGTTGAAACATGGCCCTCCTAAGACTCACTTTTACCTTATATTTTCTTTATACTGCTATAAAAGCCAACATTTAAAATCTAAAATACATATGTTTTCTTTGGAAATCTGACAATAAACTAACTTTACAAATTAATTGGTCTTATGAATGAAAATATTTTCTTGAAATTTAAACATTTTATATTTTTACTTTCTTTTACGAAGTAATAAGTAAGTATTGTAATCACGAAAAAAAAATTTCTCGAAATTTTTACGGAAATACACCTTTTGACCTTCCCTGAATCGAGTCTGACTATTTTTGGAATGACGTCTGTGTGTGTGTGTCTGTGTGTATGCGCTCTACAGCCTACACCGTTGAAGATAAAATTATGAAACTTTAAACTTAAGATTTGTATATGCCTGGGGCGAAAACCTCCTATTTTTGAAAAGCATATTCAAACCGGAAGTGCATGTTTACTTGAGTCACTTTTTGCATATCTCCGTAACGGCTGCACTTACAGTAAAAATAGTTAGAATAAAATTGCAAGATATTAATGATTTGAACACTTTTTGTTTGAAACATTTCTTCAAAAAGTGTACCAGTTACGAGAAAATTGCTATTATCCTATTTATATTGCCATAGTTACATAGGTATGGACAATTATATATAATAAATCGTATCTACTATGCATGTCAACTGTTTTAAATATTCCAATATTTTGACATTTAACATTTATTGTCAGTGTCACAAATAAGTTTAGTGAAAAACCGTTACAAAGGTTAGTAAATAATTTGAAATATTATATATAAATATTTTCTCTGGTTTAAAGTTAGTTTGAAAACTAAAAAATGCCCGGCCATAATAATTTTTAATAATATGTAATGAATAATAATATTTTCTTTATACTACTATAAAATCCAACATTTAAAATCTGAAATACATATATTTTCTTTGGAAATCTGACAATAAACTAACTTTACACTTTTATTGGACAATGAATGAAAATATTTTCTTGAAATTTTAACATTTTATATTTTTATTTATATACTATCAAATCTAAATATACTGACTACGTAAAAGAAAGCTTAGGGCCAACACATGGCCGATGTTTATTTATATACTATCAAATCTAAATATACTGACTACGTAAAAGAAAGTTTAGGGCCAACACATGGCCGATGTTTTTTTTCGTGATTACATTACTTACTTATTACTTCGTAAAAGAAAGTAAAAAGACGGGGACTAATAAATGCATTAGGTTTAATCATTAAACAAATAACTGGAAATTTAGATGCTGAAGTTAGTAAAAGATATGACGAAATTCTTAAACACTTACAAGATAATGAAAGTAATTTGCAGAATCAACTTAAGGAAACTTACTCTGCTAATACACAAATTATTAAAAACTTTAACTAAACAATTCAGAATATACAACATAACGAAATTATTCTTAAGTCAAAAATAATGCAACTAGCTACAATAATTTATCAAAATAATAATATCGAAAATGTATTAGTCATTAAGGATCTCTATAATCAAATAACCATTCTTTCTAATACGATATTAAATAAAAAAAGTGTAGAAAACTCCATTATATTTTGCAAAATGGGCACTCTACACCCTAATATAATTAAACCAAATAAATTGTTACTGCAATTACAAGAAATTTCCAGTCATTATGAAAGTCAACCACCATACCAACCCAATTAATATAAAAAATATATTAGATTTTGAATCTTTACTAAAGATAAATTGTAAAATTGAGGAGAAAATAATAATCTATTTTATTTCTGTTCCGATAAATTATAAAAAGGATTTTGAACTTTGTTATTTATATTCTTTACCCACAAAACAAGAGTCAGACATTGTTACTATAATACCGGACGTGAGTTATGTCCTAAAATCTGAAAGCGAGGTTTTACCTCTAAACGATATGTGTACTTTGGGCAAAATACATCAATGCCCTAAAACCTTGTACAATCACACCGAAATAGGCTGTGAAAAAAACTTAATACTGGATAAGCAAATAAATTTATTGTACTTTTATAAATAAATAAATGTTATTATACTAAAGTAAAGGTAAAGTGGAACCAAATTGAAGTTATTCCATATATGTATAAACCAATGTTTAGCTATATTTCCCAAAAGGGAAAATTTAGAAATCAAATGTGCTAGCGAAATAATAGTCGAATCTTTGACTGGAATATATTTTACTAAGCCCAACAACTGTGAACTCTACTTTAGACAACAGAAATTAAATTACTTAAGAGAAACTTTCCGCCGACCACTAACGTTACCAAAGTTAACATTTAAAATTAATAAGGAAAATGTATCTAATATAACTATAAATTTTAAGATGCTAAAATTAGAAAAATTAGATTATCCACCAATTAAAGAAATAAACAATGTCAGAATACTAACACATAAACTTAGTTATTGAAATATTGTAACCTATATAATCATAATTATTTGCCATATGTGTAATCATAATTAAATATGTAAAGAAATATAGAATAACAAAGGAAACACGATATAGAATTAGAAGATATTCACCTACCAGGAGGAGCTGTATTCTAAGAGAGGAGGTGTTATATGACAACCTCAGTAGACTGCCTTTGTTTAGATATCCTGATGCAGCACTCTACTATCGCAATTCGTGAGATAATCAATGTACAGTAGATAAGATGTTAGAAAATAAGTTACTCTATTCTTGTAACTTGAGTTAGCAACATAGCAATAATTTTTACTTTCTTTTACGAAGTATAAGTAAGTATTGTAATCACGAAAAAACAACATCGGCCATGTATTGGCCCTAAACTTTCTTTTACGTAGTCAGTATATTTTGATTTGATAGTATATAAATTAAAATATAAAATGTTTAAATTTAAAAGAAAATATTTTCTTTCATTATGTCCACTAAAATTGTGGTAAAGTTAGATTATTGTCAGATTTCTAAAAAAAGCATATGTATTTTAGATTTAAAATGTTCGATTCTATAGTAATATAAAGAAAATATAATTATTCATTACACATTATTAAAAATTATTATGGCCGGACATTTATATTTATATATAATATTTTAAATTATTTACTAACCTTTGTAACGCTTTTTCACTAAACTTATTTGTAACACTGACAATAAATGTTAAATGTCAAAATATTTGAATATTTAAAACAATTGACATGCATAGTAGATGCGATTTATTATATATAATTTCCCATACCTACGTAACTATGACAATATCAATAAGATAAGATCTTGTAACTGGTACTTTTTGAAGAAATGTTTCAAACAAAAGTTGTGCAGAATACTAATATCTTTGAAAGTTAATGTAACTATATTTATTGTAAGTACAGCCGTATCGGAGATATTGCAGAAATTACAAAAAATGACTCAAGTAAACATGCACTGCCGGTTTGAATATGCTTTTCAAAATAGGAGGTTTTCCTCCCAGGCATATACAAATCTTAAGTTTAATTTAAATTTTAACGGAAATACATCTTTTGACCTTCCCTGAATCGAGTCTGACTATTTTTGGAATGACGTCTGTGTGCGTGTATGTGTGTGTGTGTGTGTGTGTGTGTGTGTGGCTGTGTGCGCTCTACAGGCTACACCGTTAAAGATAAAATTATGAAAACTTTAAACTTAAGATTTGTATATGCCTGGGAGGAAAACCTTTTATTTATGAAAAGCATATTCAAACTGGAAGTGCATGTTTACTCAAGACTTTTTTTGCAATTTCTGCAATATCTCCGAAACGGCTATACTTGCAGTAATATAGTTCGAATAAAATTGAAAGATATTAGTATTCTGCACAACTTTTGTTTGAAACATGTCTTCAAAAAGTACCAGTTACAAGATCTTATCTTATTGATATTGCCATAGTTACGTAGGTATGGGAAATTATATATAATAAATCGCATCTACTATGCATGTCAATTGTTTTAAATATTCAAATATTTTGACATTTAACATTTATTGCCAGTGTTACAAATAAGTTTAGTGAAAAAGCGTTGCAAAGGTTAGTAAATAATTTAAAATATTATATATAAATATAAATGTCCAGCCATAATAATTTTTAATAATGTGTAATGAATAATTATATTTTCTGTATATTACTATAGAATCGAACATTTTAAATCTAAAATACATATGTTTTATTAGAAATCCGGCAATAATCTAACTTTACAGTTTTACTGGACATAATGAATAAAAATATTTTCTGTTAAATTTTAACATTTTATATTTTAATTTATATACTATCAAATCAAAATATACTGACTACGTAAAAGAAAGTTTAGGGCAATACATGGCCGATGTTTTTTTTAGAAATCTGACAATAATCTAACTTTACCACAATTTTACTGGACATAATGAATGAAAATATTTTTTTTAAATTTAAACATTTTATATTTTAATATATATACTATCAAATCAAAATATACTGAGTACGTAAAAGAAAGTTTAGGGCCAATACATGGCCGATGTTTTTTATAATCGGTGACATTCGTGCGCACCCTTTTTAAAAACAAATTAAATGAGCTTATGTATGTATGTGTATATATATATATATATATATATATATATATATATATATATATATATATATTTATATATATATATATATATATATATATATATATATATATATATATATATATATATATATATATACGTATATATATTTACAACAAAATCGCAAAAACTTCATGAATTTCAAATCTAAAAATGTATATAAAAATTAAATTACCAATTGGAAGCGGAACTACATTTTGGTGAAGTCTTGGATTGCCATCACTTTTGCATTTTGAATCAAAATGAGCAAAACAAACACGTTTGTTGTCATACACAGTTGAGGATCCAATAAACGCAATTCCTCCATCCCAAGAGCGTCCAACCACTTGTTGAACAAATCAATTTTCTTGTTTGGATTTGGGAAACGATGATGGGTCATACCTTATAAAAATTGCTAATTTTATTATATAACTCTCTAAAATAGTGAATTTCAAAAATAATACTAAATTATGTACTCACCAGTAGCTGTACACATCACTACGCAACACTTAATTGTTTTACTAGGCATTATTACTTGTCTTGAAAAAGACACTATAATAATAATACTAAATAAAATTGAAAAATACAAGGAACAAGCAAAGAATGGTTAATCTATGATAAACAATTGCCAACAATGGTAAAGCGCAAAGCAAAGCCGGTATGAAAGATTTTCTAAAAAACATTTTAAAATTTTGAAGAAAAATAGTTAGTGCTGCCATCTATAGATCGGAGCGAATGGGGTCCTAGCCAAAGCTATATCAGTTTCCACAGCCCGGTTGCATTCCTTAGAGTGGCTGTCAATTATACATACGTATGTAAGTGGTAGAACAAATGCGATTTTATATTTTGGCCTCCGAAAGGTATAAACATAGAAATAATAAATATTGATCTAAATTTCATAGAAATTATGTTACCGAAATGAATAAATTTTTATAAAACAGAGCTTGCTCCCGAAATAATAGATTTTCGGAAGCTAAGAAATATGTCAATTCGTAATATGCCCCTAAACTTACTTGAATAAAAACAATTTTTGTTTAATTTTTCCCTCCATTTCTATTAAATTCTGTTTCACGTATGATGACCTCTGACTTCTTTGATATTAAAAATATAATGAAGAATATTTGTACTTTTTAAAATTCGCGCTCTTTAAACCCGTCTATTTTTTTTTTTTAAGTCTGTCGCTATTCAAATATAGAAACTACAATTACCGACTTCAGATTGTTAGTTTATACATTAGCTGCAAAATGCTCTTTTTAAATCAGACACGTTTTGGGAACCCTTTTTCAAACACGATTATTTTCACAGGAATATTCCTCTATCGTCTTGATATAACTATGTTTCAGGCTAGAAAGCAAATATGGTTTAAACAAATTCTAGTGGTTTTTTAAATGAATGATATTTTATTAATATATAATATAATATATTATAAAATATACTATTTACAAGTAAAGCAACTACTGAATACTATACTTTATTATATAAATTCGTATAAGAAAGGAAAAATACGAAGCTTTCTTTCGAAACATATAAAGATTAAGTTTAAAGTTTCATGTTTATAATTTCAACCATTTTGGTTGGAAAGTGTTCACCCACAAACAGACATCATTCCAAAATGATTTAGACGATTCAGGGAAGACCAAAAGATGTATTTTCGTTAAAATCTCAAGATCAAATTTTTACATGTTTACAATACTTACGTATAAGTAAAAAAAGCATTAATAATTAATAAAATCGAACTTTACTGCCAATAATTTATATATATACAATCAAATAAATTATAACTATTTGTACATTTTCATATACATGATTCAGAAGTAATTATTAAAAGTTATATACCTTCAACAAATACACAATCTATTAGGTTATACATAAATCTAGATGATAATCTCCGTGGCCCCTAACTCTTCGTCTTCAGGCAGTGTAACCGAAGCAGGATCCACCAGATTTGGATCAACCAGGGGCAAGCCGTTCTTTTCTCGTCGTCGAAGCTCTAAATACGCCTCCCTCTGTGACCAATCTCTCAGCTGGTAATCGGGAATATACGACCATATGAAGCCTCCGAAAATCACGCAAAGAGTGATCGAGAAAAAGAAAATCGAATGCGTTGCTCGTCTATCCGCGGTTTCGTCTTTGAAATCAAAACCATAACTCATCCAATTCTGATCAGATTTCGTTTTCTCGCAAGACGGCGACGCAACTTCCGACACGGTCGCTGTGTCGCGGTTCTTTTTGGACGTTGAAATCGCACGAGTTTGCGTTAAAAGTGGTCGTAATAACGCCTTAATAGACGAATTTTGAAGTCGAAACAACCCTGCCATTTTAGCGTATTGGTTATGTGAACAACGTGAAGTTTGATCTTACAAATTGCCAACTAATTTTATTTAAAAAATAATATTACCTATTTTGCAATATATTCAATTAAAAGATACTATTATATAATTGATTAATTAAATTGTATGTTTAATAAAAGATTCAATGCATGAAAATATGTATTTATTGATTAAAATTATTTTAAAATTTATTCTTTTCGGCAAACGAATACACGTAGATCAGTTAATTTGCTCTGTTATTGGTTCAAATGACGCCTGTTCTAAAACTATCGGGTACTAGTATGCTTTTGCTACAGAGAAATGAGTGACAATGGGCAGAGAAGTGATAATGTCATAATAGGCGCGAAATACGATCACGCTGCCTGCGTCAGAGAAATGTCCCATGTTAAACTTGTGGCAAAATGCTTTTTTTTAATGCAAAAAACCCATTAAAACAAATTTAGTAACATATTGTTTAATATCAGCTTAGTATTTTAAGTAAAAAAATAAACGGGGCCCATCTATAATTATTAATTTATTGCTATTTGAATAACTCTTTATAATTTGACATACAAATTTGGCGCTTCTTTTATAAGGATTTTCTGAAGTATACGTTTAGATACACATGTTTTGGCATAAATTAATATTTAATATGTGATTTAAATAGTTAAGATTCCTATGGGAAAAAAATCTAAAATAATAGAATATAAAATTAATTCATCGTTTCGTTATGAATGACTAAATAAACCAAAAATTTTTTTTATATTGTTATGTCCAAATCTTTTGAATCAACTTTTGTATTCGCGCGTGCACACATTTTAACTCTTAGAACGTCAGCATTCACACGGGACATCGTAGTGAATCCGACACCAAACGCCGCGTTGTATACATGAAATATTTAATAACTAGAAGGGGCACTGCCATGAGTGTAAAACGGGCCGAGATAGCATAATATAAAAGGGTATATGTTTCTCTTTCCCAC
>JADQWA010000038.1:62526-138633 GCA_018344505.1 Nebria ingens riversi | reverse complement strand
CATTAGGAATTCTTCTATTGTCCTATTGCAAGAAAGTGGTTGATAGGGTAAGGGTGTTGTGGTTCCTCTGGTGTTGTTGTTTACGGGGGATGGGGCGCTGATCTTTGAACTGCCGTTGGATTGCAATTAAATGACCATTTTATCGCTCTACATCTTTTCTTGTTGCGGGCTGAACATTCCGGGCTGCACGGCAATCGAATGAGCGAAGGCAACAATATCCTCAATGTTCCTGCACAAAAAAATAACTATTAACCATTATTCTATTAGTTACTTTTTTATTATTTCAAATGCTATTAGTATTATTAAAAGTGTTATGTTAACGTCGTTGTAATCATGCTAATAATGGCGTCTAGAATCATGTTATTGTAAAGTACATTAGCCTATACAAAATAAATTCACATTTTGATTATCAGGAATAATTGTTTTTATTAGAATTATACAACAGTGTGAAAGCCCATAAACAAACCCTTTTAACTAATACATTTATTGTTATTTCATAATATCATTTATCCCATATGAAATATGCTTTTGATGAGATCTTGTCCATCCCGTGTAAAATATTTGGCTTCAATAGCATTTACAACTTCAGAAGCAGAAATAAATGCTGATCTATCCATATTTGGAGCTGAAGCATCCTCTATTGGTTGGTTGGCATCCTGAACAGCGGATCTGTCATTCGGCGCAGCATCTTGAGATTCAAATGCTGCAGCATTCTCGCCTGTTTCTACAACAACAAAAGGCATCGCTCACACTGAATACAACGTATATAAAATAATATGAACAGGTTCAATTTACACTAATTTTTAACTAATAAAGTTATAAATTTAATAATAATATTTTATAAAATACCTATTGGAATTGTAGAAACAAACGCAGTTAAAAAGATGCAAATCACAAGAACTTTCAATACCATTTTAAATATGTAAATATTTTTCATTACCTGACCAGCATCATTGCTCGATATTTATATATATACTTTAACGGTAGATAAGGACAAATTAAAGTAACTAGCATACTTATTTTAGCAATTATTTATATCGCAAATAATTTAAAAGCATTTAACATTAAATATTTTTCAAATTATTTAAATTTCCGTCATTACATGACTAACTAAAAAACACGTTACGTTCCAAATATACTAAATGTATAAAAATATATAGTAATTGTTGTAAAAAATTTAAAATTAGATCGTACTTCTTTTGATGTATACGTTGCCATCTACAATACTAAAGGAACACCGCATATAGGATTCTGTAGCGAGATACAAACGTATGTACATACAATATGTGGATTTTATGCTGGTAACACTGCTTAAATAAATCTAAAACTGTTTTATATTTATTAGACCAGTGATACAAACAATGCTTTTTTTCTCTCAGACTATAGGGCGAATGCTTAAATTATTATTATCATTAAACTTTAATTTTAGTAAATGGTTTATTTAATAAAAAATAAGGTTAAGTTAAAAATTAACGCATGTTTAATCGAGAGTACTAATTCGTGATTTTTAACTGGATTTTCAATAAAAATTAAAATAATGGAATGTGATGAAGTAGACGCAGAAGAAGTATTGATTGATTATTTAAATACAAAGCTGCGTGAATTTGAATTTGTATCTTCTGCTTCAAAAGATAAATTGAAAGATGAAGAACAAAATCAAGCACGTTGTTTAAACTATTTAAAAAGTAATGTCCTTTTGCGAGGACTCTGATATTAAAATAACTAAAACGTGGAGTATGGTTCATCAAAAATCATGGATTATCGGTATTTGTTTGAGACAGACTGGACAAAGGTAATATAATTCTAAGATAACGAGATTTATTTTAAACAATTTACAAAATATTGATTTGTCTCTATAAGTCGGGATAAAATGATATATCTTAATAGTAATGGCGGAGCCAGATAAATTATAAGGGGGTGGGGATGGGACAAACAATTAAATTTAGGAACTAGCGCCGCCATTGCTTTATATTTACAAAAATGTCAATGCTTTTATGAAATACAGCGCAAGTCTTATTTTATTTACTTAGGCCAGAAATACTAAAAAATATTTCATTGTTTTTAAAACTTAGATATTAAAAAATCACAATATTTGATAGTATTGACAATAATAAAAAGTATGAGCATATTAATACTATATATATATATATATGTATATATATATATATATAATAGTTTAAATAGTTACTAAATGGTCCTATATTATTAAATAACTCTCACTTGATTTTATACTCACTAAGCAAATGTTAATGCCTAAGTTTGTATATGCCCAATAATCAGTAACAATACTTATGAAAATGTTGAGACGATAAATGTTTTTTGCGATTTTATTCAATTACTTAATAATTATTAACGTTCAAATTACGTTTAGTAAAATGGTTGTGTACTATTTAATAATTAATCCGAAATTGTAGCATTATTTAATTCTAAAAATTCTTTAACAACTGTATCACAGTACTTAAATGGGCGAATCCCTTCATAATACATTTGGTAACAATGGATTGAATGATATTTCTTCTTAAATCGAAGCTAGTGAATCTAATAGTAAAATCAGGGAATTAATTAGTATTATTTAGAAACAAATGCTAGCTTACCTAATTTGTAGGTATATCACGAACAAGAACGTGCAGCTTGCAGGGGGGTATTTTTTTTTTAAATAAATATCTGAAGCTGATAACAGTTACAAGTTCCACTTTTCTATTTGCCGATTTGTTATTGCTTCACTGTTACATCGGGTTGAGCCAATTCGATATACCCATCTAACGTATAGTTGAACAACTCAAAATCGTATCTATAAATGTGGTAAAGCTGCATGATTTGCGCCCGTGTTAGTTGCGAGTAGTAACCGTCGATTAATTCTTTCGTTTGTCTTCCTTTTCCATGGTTTTTCCATTCCGGTTTTATGATACTCTCTAAGTGAGCATGTTTTATTAAGTACACTTGATCCTCCTGAAAGAAAATATTATTTATTTGTGTCACTCATTCGTTATCTCCTAAAAAATAGGATGATAAACGGAATTTACGTTGTCAGCGCATCTTTCGTGGGTGCATGATTTAATATGTATATATCATATAGATATGAGTCTAACTTAATTAAAATTTAGATTTAATTTACCTCTAAAGTTTCCATATGCGCTATGATATCAAATGCGACCATGCACGGAGTGCAAAATTGGGTAATAGGTGTCCAATGCATGTCCAAATCATGACCTTGATTCACACTATCCACTAAATAGCGCACGAACTCTTGAAACGTCGGCCATCTAGGTTTATTCATCTTTAAGCCCTAAACACAAATAAATCTTTCTTAGTTATCACAAAATATTCCATAGAACATTTTAATAATAATCAATTCATATATAACTAACAGTAAATTACCTTTTTGGCGCCCGGTCTATATTTGAGTATGATCTGGTTCCCAAGTTTTTGATGTAGCGTAAATGGTAAAGAAAACTGAAGTTTATCTCGATATGCAGAAAGTAAACGCTCTAGAGGATGACGGACAATTAGAAACGATACGGAATCGTTGAGGGCTTCGCGCAGATTTGTCAGGGACGGACGCGGGTATTTTTTCCTCGCCAAATTCAATGGGACTAGTTTACTTTTTTTTAAATACACCGAGCTATATCTGATATAAAGATCATTCATAAAAATCACTATTACGAACCTATTTATTTATATTTTGAGATTTGAACTTACCCCGCCATTAAATTAAAGTTGTACATCCAGGATGTGGAGGCCGATTTGAAAACGTTGCACCAAATCAGTTTGTAAGGTCGACTGACTAGGAACTCCCATGGATTAGGCCGGTGCAGTGAGTCGTTGCCGGGAACGTCTAAGCCGAGGCGGTGACACGCATCGTGTAAATGCCGTTTGCGGTCTATTAGGCGTTCGCGCACTTCTTCCATGTTCGCTAAATGGATAGGTTGTTTTGCTTGAGTTTCGTTCATAAGGTCCATCTACAAATAATTCATTTCCCTTAATAACTTTATGTGATAACATATATATATATATATATATATATTATATTCGATTATTATTGATAGCATATAGAGTTTTCGCGCCTTTATGTAGCAGGTATTGATTTTAAAATCACTGCAGCAAATCTACTTCAGCGTCTGGTTAACTCCATTTTTTTTCTCGCTATAACTAAACACGCTGCGCTGCACTACTTAATCAACTCCCGAATTCATATATATTTAAAACCAAACTAAGTATTAATTTTGGAATAAATATAATGTATTGACGCTATGGCTTTATAATTAAATAAGTTACACCTAAGAAAATAATAAATATTGACCAATAGCATAACGTAAATTATAATTACAACGATCAACATTTTTGACATGCAGAAACGTTGGCGTCGTCTTGAAACTAAAATGAATATGGTATTAAAAGAATAATAACGAGTCATTTGGGGCTGGTTCGACAATATTTAGTCACGCAATCAGCTATTTAACCCTTTGTTGTTTATACGTTGCCGTTGTGTGTGTTGCCGACACAAAAGAAACTGGCGATCAAGTAGTCGAGATAAAATCGTTATTATTTAATTATTTTATCCAGGTCAATGATGATTTCATTATTAATTATTCAACCCTCAAACATTTTTTGTATTTATCGATATCAATTATTGATAATTGCGTACTTTTTTATTTGATTAGCATATATCGATATTATCAAATTGGGACACTAAACCATTTTTAGTTTTTATCTCAAAAGGCAACTCCACCAACAAATATCTAGAGTCTTAAATATACCCTCATGGTACACTTAAGTTTTTATTTTAGACTTATCTATATGTGTTGCAATTAAATTAAATATGAGAAGTTTTTAATTATTTTATATATTCATGGGGTATAAACTATAGAGTAGTGGTGTCACTAGGCATATTTGAATAGATGTTTTTAAACTTAATGTATGTAAAAATATAATGTATAAAACTATAATTGCAGTCTTTTAAATAAATGGTTTAGTGATTCAACTAATTTTATATAATGATAATAAACATTTAAATAGTGTTTGTATCATACATATTTACGTATTGATAATGATTCATAAATATTCCATATTGTTTGTTATATATTTCAAGGTGAATTTTAAATAATGACTTGAATTTCATTGCTTAACTTTCGAATAAATGTGTAACGTTAAATAGTTATAGTTGATGCGTTTAAAAAATACCTCTTGCGTTTGATACAAACTCCGATGTTGTCTGAGCGGTCTCATATAGTGGTCGGTAGTAACCAACAAGACCAATAGCACCGGTATAATACACAGAGTGGTGAAGCAGACAACACATCGTCGCACTACTTTCCATGGTGTGATGCGTCTTCTCATCATTTCACTAAATAATCACTCTTAAACTTTGGCTCGGAATTCGGAAGACTTGATTGCAATTTTCACTTTCATTTACAACAACAAAAATACACATTTTATAATAAACAAACACTTTAGATAATTATATAAATAAATCGTTGTTCACATATAGTACTGCGGGGTTTTTAGTTCGGGCATAGTTGTTCGTTTTTAGGCCGTTTTACGTTGAATCAATCGGCATTGCTTATGTGAGCTTGGGCAGGAGGGAAATACCGTGTGGTATTGTAGTAGCAGTAGCAGGCATATTCGCTTCTCTGCACTCTGCTCTGCTCTTGCTGGTCGATCACGCAAATGTTAGCGCATGCGGCTTTAGTTCTTCGCCAATTTTAACACTGCATTGTTTCGGATATTGTCATTAGTTCATACTTTCATATGTATCTATATATCTTTGTTCTTGCACTTCACACACAGTAATCACTGTTGAATATTATTATTTATTGGTCATTTGTTGAATATTATTATTTATTGGTCATTTGTTATAATTATTATTTCACATACATTTCAATTGTTTGATCATTCACCTACTCAGATTTATTTTTTATTCAACGTGTTTCAAAACTTAATACAAATATATGTATGTATGTGAAACTTAAACCAAGTGTTACTCATTTATTCATTCTTATATAATGATCCAATTAAATTAATAGCAATATAATGATTACTAATCATACATGACTAATTACCAATAAATAATAAATACCTAATAGAATAAATTTCATAATAAAATATCAATAAATAAATTAGAATTTTCTAACGATATATTTGTTGATAGATTTAATATCTTTAAGTAGTAACCTTGCAAAATCAAATTGATACTAAAAACAGATTGTATGCGACACATCGCGTGTTTAGTAAATATTATACGATCAAAATAAATTCAGAACAGAGGCTGAATGTTCTGATTTTCTTCTAGCTAAGATAGTATTTTTAAACTCTGAATACGAAAATCCACTTTGTTAAGTTTATCACCGCATATTTATAAATATATCAACGCGATGTGATAATTATAGTTGCATGTAGTAAAAAAATATTAAACGTAATTTTTTTAAACTTACCTAATAACTATAAACTAATTATATTTTAGTGACCTTGTCAATTTTCACTTTTAAATGTGTTAATTATGATATGGGAATTTATTATTTTTAATTATGTAATGTTGTGTGATGCGTTTGACAACAGGGTCAAGCTACAATTGTTGACATTGTTAAATGGACACTGATTGGTCAGTTTTCGCTCCTACACAACTAGCAATTGTCGTAATTATTGTCAATATAGAGTGACATGTAAAACAGATGTATTTTTGTTCTAGACAAATAAACCATTTCAACACGATCCTAGAACTCGATTCGAAAACTCAATTACAATATACTACGAAATTATACACCAAACACACACATATCATTTGTGACGAACTCATTACATTACGAAACCCTGAAAACTCAACTATGACTAAAATTGTTGAATCTCTAGAGAACGTTTTAGAACGTTCAGGAATCGAAGGAGAATGGTTATTAGCGAATGAACCTACAAGTGAATCTATTGTTGTTGTAATAACAGATTTACCGAATTTCATAAACCAAACTTCGATTGTAATTGAGGGATTTTTAACTTATGAGAAATTTGATAAAAAATACCAATTATCACTACCGCTAATTAAACTCTCAATTGATGATTTATTATCTGATACATTTCGGATTAAACCTACGAATATAATTAATGGATGCGTTGAAAGTTATTTGAGTGTGATTTCAACAGCTACGTTTACTAAAATTCGAATAAAATTACCGGATGAAATATTTCGAACGATACCCGGTATTTTACAAATTGATTGTAATTTTATGAAAACTCAAAATATTGGGGCCGGTTCAATTTTGGTTTATGATGGTATGTGTGAGAATTTGAAGGAATCTATGGTACAAGTGTTTGAAGACACTCTCACATTAATTACAAGGTATATTTTGTTGTTTTACGCCCAAATTATTAATAATAATAAGCTAAATATATATTTTAGAGATGAAGCACAATTATATTTATTGTATCATCATTTATACAAAAATATACCAAATGTAATATTGCTAAATGAAGACTGTCAAATAATAGAAAATGATAATTTAGATTGTTTAACTAGACCAACGCAAAGTATTACTTTAAATGTTAGTTCAATTAAACAAACTGAATTAGCGACGTTCGCTGAAGCATTGGACAGGCAAATGATGTTTCTTGAAGACAAATTACAACAGTGTTGCAGAAATCAAACAGAGGATGTTGAATATTTTGATTTAAATCGCGAAGATTATCAACAATTTCGAAAGAAATTAAACGATTTTGAAAAAGAAACTGATGATTTGTATTCTATTATTTGTAAACAAAATATGTAATAAATATTGCAAAAAACCTTGTGAATTGTTACCTAATAGTTACAAGGTTATTTAAGAATTGCGCGTTTGATTTAATTTAATTAATTTTCTATGTTGGTACTACTATATCCGCTACGGTACTACTCGTAATCAGGTTGGGTAACACAAATATATGAAATAACTAGTTTGGGAACACTGCGGAATATTTTATACAATTTCCTAAATGGTATCGAATCGTATCGAAAATATTGTAGTCATTTTGACAGTTAGTGTATGTTTTGTACTTACGACAAACCCAATGTATAAATACTGGTTTTTATACCCAATTTTAATATCCACAACAAAATAGATGTTTATTTAAGTAACACACACAAAATATGGAACTGTGAATTAATAATTATTTTCGATATATTTACATAAATATAACCACATATTTCAGTTTGTTTTAAATAATAAACGAAAATGGCCCATTATAAAGGAGCCGCAAGTGAGGCTGGACGAGCGATGCAATTGATGAAAAAACGCGAACAAGCATTACAGGATATCGAATTGCGGAAAAAGAAAATCGAAGAGGATCTACGTTTGAATAACATCGAAAATAAATTCGCTACACATTACGATGCAGTCGAACAACAACTTAAAGTATTATTTGATACTTAATAATATTTCGAACAATTTTAATATGTATTTAAACACATTTTAGAGTTCTACGATTGGGTTGGTTACTCTCAATGAGATGAAAGCTAAACAAGAAAATATCGTCAAAGAGCGTGAGAAAAAACTAGCACAAAAACAAGCTGAAAAAGAACAAGAAAAATTGCGAGCCTTAGCAGCGAAACAAGCAGAAAAAAATCGACAAAAATCTCAAGTAAATATTCCACATCACCCAATTTTTAAGCCTAAACCACAATTATATTTCAGATCCATGCACTATCATTCAATTTAGACGTGGAAGAAGAAGAAGATATTGAACCAGCATCCCCAATCGAATTCAAACGTGAAATCGACGAAGAAGATATTAAATTACGGAAGAAAATTAAGAAAAACCCGGATGTCGACACAAGTTTTCTTCCTGATCGAGAACGGGAGGAAGAAGAAAATAGAATGCGCGAAGAACTTCGTCAGGAATGGGTAGCAAAACAAACCAAACTAAAAGACGAAGAAATCGAAATCACTTTTAGTTACTGGGACGGATCCGGACATAGACGCACTGTCCGGATGAAGAAAGGTAACAGTGTTTACCAGTTTCTGCAAAGATGTCTCGAATTATTACGGAAAGAATTCTCGGAGTTGAAAACGGTCATGGCGGATCAATTGATGTACGTGAAGGAAGATTTGATTTTGCCGCATCATTACACATTTTATGATTTTATTGTGACGAAAGCGAGAGGCAAAAGTGGACCACTGTTTCAGTTTGATGTGCATGACGATGTGAGGATGATGAGCGATGCGTCAGTGGAGAAAGAAGAGTCGCATGCTGGGAAAGTGTTATTGAGAAGCTGGTATGAAAGGAATAAGCATATTTTCCCAGCGAGTCGATGGGAGCCCTATGATCCGACTAAGACTTATGATAAGTATACAGTTTCGGATAAGGTTAAAACGAAAAAAAATGCGTCTTAATTTGTATTTGTAATTAAACAAATTTATCTAATTTTAAAAAAAAATACTTATTTCTGAATTGATTCTTTGGTGGGTAACGCAGCTAAAATGGCACTATCTTCAGGAAATAGTGATTCGCGTTCTACTTTCCAGTGCTCTAATACATATGGAAGACGTTCTGTTATTTTAGTGCTCCAGTGATGAATTCGACAACGAATATTTATAGTTTCTAATTGATTGACCTAGAATTTAACTCGATGGTAATTTTATATCTATTACAACTAAAGCAATTATTTACAGTAACAATTACGATGAATTCTTTATCCTGTAAACTCAAATCCGGTCCTGAAATCGGTTTACTAGGTATCTGAATAGCGTCTTCAGCAACATGATACCCTGCTTTCCGGAAACTAGCTCTTACATGCCATGGCTCCAAAACCCATGGTTCATCTTTATTCATAATAATCGATAAAGTAATTCTAGACATCACATTCACTGTCTAAATAAAGTTCATGTTATTTTTTGAATTATTTCTATCACAATTAATAACTTACTCGTTGTGCGAACGGAGAACTATGCACTATTTCTTCTGTTTTTACGACACGTTTGCTCGCATATTTTTCAACATTTTCCGGGGTAGCATAAAGTGCTAAGCCCGGTAATAGTAACGTATTATAGGCTACTGTTGGCTTAACAGATATTCGATCACCGATATTACCAAAACCATCAACGTAAGACACCAGTATTACGTCGATATTAGGTTGTTTTTCTACTGTTGTATCTTTTATTAAATTATATACGTAATGTCTACCGCGTAATGGTTTTGGTTTACCATTTGCTTTATGCAAACCTGGGGGCCACTTTCGCTCAACAACGAAAGTTGTCTGGAATTATGTAGGAAACATAATTTAGACATATGGCTTATATAATAAACTAATTACATACTCTTAATTGTTGGATGCTAAATTGTTCCGCTTGCAATAGGGGTAGTATTATTCGAGACACTGCGTTTTTCCACATTTTATTAAGAAAATCACCGAAGTTATTTTGTAGGCTATATTATTACTACGCCACAATGTGCACAACCATACACAACTACAATATAGATAAAAAAAGTATCAAATAACTCCTAAAACTCCAATATTCATCAATAAATACTTAATATTAAATAGATAATTACATATCTTCAACTCAATAGCGCCTAAAAGTTAAATAAACTCAAGAATTACTTAAGGAACATTGTGGAATATAGTATACATTCCGTGCCTAGCCACTATTGTAGCATCGTATCGAAAAGTATCGAATACAAATTTCTAATCGACTTTTAGCCTAGTGTGTACCAGGTTTTGTCGATATTGCACCTAACCACAGTTATTTTTGTACAATTTAAGATGGAAATTAAACAAAGTGATATTCAAACACGAAATTATAAATGTGAATTGGGTCTATTAACTCGTTCAGATGGTTCAGCAATTTTATCGCAAGGTTATTTATTGATTTTATAAATAATTTTTAAAATTATTTATTTATTTATTAAGTTTATAGATGGTACAATAATTGTGGCTGTTATATATGGTCCATTGGAAGCGAAACAACAACGGATGCTGATAGAGAAAAGTTTAGTAGAAGCACATTTTCGACCTAAAGCTGGCGTACCAGGTTTGCTAATTACCTATATAAGTTTTGTTTGTTTAAATGTTAAACAATATTTCTTATTAGGTGTAACGGATCGATTGAAGGAATCGATTATTCGAAATACATGTGAAACTGTTTTATTAGCGACATTATATCCGAGAACTTCGATATCAGTTGTGATTCAAGAGATACAAAATAAAGGAGAAGTATTGCTATCAGTTATATTAATCATATAATCTAAATGTTAATTATGTGTATGGTTCTTAGGTAATCGGTTGTGCGATTAATGCAGCTTGTTTAGCACTGCTAGATTCAGGGATTGAAATGAAATATTTAGTTGGAGCCGTGACTAGTGCATTGGATACTAAAGATGAATTAATTGTCAATCCAGCACAGTTAATTTTAGATAAAGCTAAAGCTACGTTTACATTTGTTTTCGACAGTTTAAAACGGAATATTGTAGCTTCACACACAACTGGAATATTTACACAACTTCAATATAAACAAGCATTAACTCAATGTAGAGCCGCAAGTGAAGCTTTATTTCAGTTTTACAAAACAGTTATGACAAATAAATTACTTAAAATAAATAAATAATGTATTGCTAATAAATGTTTTCAAATATATATTATCTATTTTTATTATTTAATATATATTTGTCGTTGGAATGATTGCTATTTATATTTGTAAAACTGGCTCTAAATTGCCCCATAAGTTTGCAACTAGATCTACAAATAAAATCGAAAAAGTGTAGCTATTACTCCTCAGAGAGCAGCTACTTCGTTTTAAAACTGGCGGGAATTTTTATCAGGGCCGTACTCATCACTATACCACTAACGAATCAGTGTTGCATAGGACTTGTGTGCAAGTTTGTATAACGTCATATAAACTTGCATATTTGCTCGAATTTAATACTAAACTAAAATTGAATCCTTAGAGCTATTAGGCCAATCTAGGTGATCGCCTTAGGCTGGAATATATTTGGGGACACTAGAATCTATAATTTTTTAATTTGTATATACATGGAGATTAAGTGATACATGTGGTGTACAACGTGTTAAACTGAACAATTTCCGTAGATTATCTACAGAATCTTAAGAGCGAATGCAATTTAGTGTTTGTAATTAAAAGTTTTATGTAAGATTCGTTGATATATATATTCTGTTGTATAATTACACACTTAAATAGCCAAATTATTAGATGGAAAAACATCTGTTTAATCTATTTTTTAATGGTGCAGCATCAATTATGTGGGTCTAGGTTCCGAGAAGCAGCAACGAAAGGTGTCCAACTTAATTAAAAATCATAATACCATGGAGCATTAGTACAAATCTTTTATTCTTTGCACTAACTAAATTATCCTCTACTACTCGAAAATACTATTCAAGTACCTACATATATGATAATTGATTTTAGGGTATCAAATACCTAATAAGATTTAACCACCCTACTTTAGTAGTATATCCTATCGATAATAATAATAATCAGAGGCTTAAGTTATTCTAGCACATGAATTAAATGTTCTTCAACATGGGTATAAATCAAATGTTAGGTGGACATACCACCATATAGAATAGAAATCAAAAATTAGTTTTTACGGGACTAAAAACTGAAAATATGCGCCCGTTGACGGAGCAGTTGGTCGAGTATTTTAAGTGCAGGGTCCGAGCTCCGCCTTCCACAAAGATAGCCCCCCGGTGTTAATATTCTTGGTTCTATATCGACATATATACAATACACATGCATATACCTATATAGGTATCAGAGTGGTACACATGAGGTATATTGCGGTTTCTATCTGTGTGTGTGTGTGTGTGTACGTCACTTTGTGTCGGGTACGGCCTGGTTAATGGGCGCCCGCGGGCTAGACGTTCGTGATTGCCTTACACTGCCACACCCCGCGTTTACGAAAATCACTATGATGAGTTCTTGACCCGTCCGTCTATTGGGCGGCCTGCAGCTCCACAATTTAATATGATATTTTATATGTACCTATACGATGTGCTCCTAACAAAACACGCATATGCATTTTAAATTATCGAAGAACTGCAATGGATGACCGGTCTTTACAAATTTGTAATAAAAAGAGAGAAGAAAAAAAAAACACCCATCAAAATGAACTCGAATCATACCTATGTATATGTAAACTATAACTTTCCGTGTCGACAGCCATTAAGAGTATACCTATCCCAAAATATTTCTCTAGCGCATAGTTTTAAATAGCCGATCAACATACAGACAAAACATTATACGAATAAGTTAACTCTATCTCCATTTAATATATCTTATACTGAATACTGTTAATTACCATAAAATTTTATTACAGTACAACTGCTTTAATGTGAATTAAAATTCGTATAATCATAATTATTATTGTGTATAGTGTTTTACTCGTCATAATTCTAAATGTTTTACAACTGTTGACAGTGCTATGAGTATATACATGTATATACATGTATATATTTCATAAAACATAACTTATGTTATTTGAATGTATACACATTACTATTATTAATGTGGCTATATTTAAAATGGTTAAACCATTTATAGATAGATGGAATTAATTAATTTGTTAGTGGACCAGATTAAGATATAGAATGCGACAAACTAGTAAAATATTTCCGTTTCAGTCAATTGTGTTTCATTATGAAATTAGTTTGAGTATTTTCTAAAATGTATCTATAGTACGATTGATGAACAGACATCAGTGGTCTCGATACCATCCACATTCGGTATATTTTGGACGGGTGTTAACGCAGTCCCTACAATTAAAATTCTTGCCCGATAATAATTATACAGGACTGGAAGATCGGTGCGCGGCCGCTGGTACTGCGCTTGCACGGGGCCAACATAATTATCGTGCAGCGCGGGCCCCCGAGAATTATGTACCAGAATAAATTATATTTCATTTCGGATACTCACGTTTAATTAGTCTATGGTGGTGGGTTTGTGTGCACTGGTGCATGTGTGTGTGTGTTTATATGTATCAGTTAAATTGAGTATATAATAGCCTAATATTGGTGATTTGCAATGGAGTACTTATATGTTAGTTAAATTGTGAATCGTTTGCTTAGTGATGGTTGTTTTTGTCGAATGAAATTTACGATTCAGTGAAGCCGTTGTGAAACATGCAGCATTTGGGTAACCGAAGAATCGTCACATTGTTGTCCAGAAGTATATAGGTACTACATACATGGATCCGTGTGCGCGTTCGTCTTTGTTTGCGACTGGTGATAGTCTCTCAGGTTAGGTGCGTTCTGCGTTTTGTGTTCTGTGTTCTGCGTTCGCATCAAGCAGCATAATACCTATAAGAAGTTTGTTTTTTCTGGTATGTTGTGAGAGAAACACAAATTAGGATCGCGGCAAACGCCATAGCACCGGTATACCTATACAGCATCCACAGTGGTGCAGGATTTTTATGGTTCGCGCGGTCTGTGCAATGGATGCAGCAAACTTAAATATGCAGTCTCGTCGTTAATAGCTTCGGTGGCCTTGGCGCACTACGGGCATAAATTATACGTACGCTCTGCTTGTTTTTTCATTTATTTTACGTGAACCTGGTCACGGCACACTATCTCTTTCTACATCTTTTCTCATTTCATTTTTTTTTTCATTTACATTGCCTATATATACATACATACATACATACCACAACTATACTTCAGTAATCATATCATATTATAATGGATGTCAAATGGCGTACAAGTGATTTTTCTAAGTAATCCTCCGAACCATTCTTATTAAATTGACTCTTAATATACCTACATATATGTAACCACCGTACAAGCACTTAGCTATTAGAAATACTTTCATATGTTTTCTACCACCCCATATGATGGGAATAGGCACGATGTTATGCATGTATATTAATTTAATATCGCAAACACATCTAACAGTGCACGTTTAGAGTCGTTATTCGGAAATTGATTAGGTGTAGTGTTTAAAAAGGTGTTCAATAGTAGTATGATTAGAAAATAGCAGTTGTATAACTCAAAATGGTACTCATATAGAAGTAAATAGCATAAGAAACAAATGATAGAGGTAGAATAATAGAGCTGTGTAGTAGATTAGCGCATCAGAATGAAATAATAGTTGCAGTGGTCGGCTGCCGAAGAATCTGACGTCTGGTAGGTATAGGTAATAAGAAGGGTACCTACCTACCTATAGCATAGCAGCCATCAGAGTTATACGCCGTGGGCCTCTACACTACTGTAAAATTGGAGGTGTATACAACAGAAAAGCTTCCACGTAATCATAGTAATCCGAGCGTTTATGTGGAAGGCTAGGGATTTCGATCGAACGAACGAACGAACGGCAAGAATTAAATACAATTAGTCGGGTGTCAGTTTGTAACGAGCGGTTTGGCGTTGGCGCATCAATGGTACGGCTCTTAAACTACGGTAATTACAAGCCACGGATGATATTTGTTATTTTTGTGGAATGAAAACTTGCAATTACACACTGACGGATTGATTGGTCGGTCAATTATCGAGGATGATTTGTAAAATGCATCTTGGTCGTATCGTGTATGCACCTATTGCATATCTATATAGATACATACATACATACATACATACATATATAAAAAAAGACACACTGGACATCTGTGCCATCAGCCTATGCAATCTTTACACACAAAATTGCCAACGATTACCGAACTGAAGTTTATAGCAAATTATCTCACAGATTGGTCTGGCTTCTTTTACTTCATTTTACACTTAAAATGTCTGTCAATAATTTGTTGCCTGTGCAACGTTTTCCACTTTTAATAATACAACATATATTTCAAGGTGCGTCTCAATTTTAGTTGACGGCTAGTGCACCGTCGGTGACCGCCAACTATAATACTTCCCCTATATAAAATAGAAATTTTAAAAATTCAAAGAAACTATTTATTTATTATATTCATAATTATTGTAAGACGCTCATTAATCATATGTTAACTAGAAGATTATCTAATTATTAATCATTAATAAAAAATACAGTCTAAAAAGAAATTAATACGAATTAACTAACAATCTAATTGTAATATTTAAGTTTATATTACATTTAGCAGCGTTTGTATTAAAAAAGATTCTAGAAAATAATTTATTTGACAAATTTATAATTGCTAGAAAACAGTTTAAAATTTCTATGATTATAGACACTCGTTTTAGTTGATTGATAGGCGACATATTGTTTATATTTCATCGAAATAAGTTTCGTGTTGTTAATTTTGATAACTCAGTGTATGTGTGTGTGTGTGTAATCGCAGTAAAACGATGGTACCAATGCACAACTGGTACAAAGAACTTTATGATATGTTCAGTAAATATCGTAGTAAATTTCCAACCCAAGTGTCTAGTTAGTTATTTGGTAAATGCCGTTTACGGTACTGTATCATAAGAAATACTTAAGTAACACAATGATCAAAATTGTGTGTAAGTCAAAATTGAAACTTGAGTATTCTAAAGTAATGATGATGAAATACATATTTGGATTTGTTACAAATCTATCGGGTAAAACATATATACGAGTAGTATATATATGTATATAATATTTAATTGCGTAAAGGTATATACGGTATCGTTCTACCTGAGTCTGCGTTTCGGACGTGGCAACTAATGACTTCGGGGTGGGTTGGGGTACAGGCCATGGGTACAAGGGGGTACTGGGGGGAGGATGCCGTGTTTAGTAGCTGAATACACGGGGCCGAGCCCGGCTTGAACGATCCCGCCGCGAATAGCGTGCCGATTCCCTCGTACCCAATAATTATATTTGTAATTTAAAATGGCCCTTTCTCAACTATAGTAGCCGTACCATGCTTTGTCCTAGCTACACATCTTTGTCTTGCACTCTAGTAACCCATCGCCTCTTTGTCTTTCGCATTTGACTGTATGGGGTTATGGAACGAGCGTTTATACATTTTTATAAATGGGTTTCATTTCGATGGTTTGTTATTTTTTTGTACACGTTTTTAATTGTTTCTAGATGGATTCTCTTCTGATGATAATCATATCATTCTTTGGGATCCAAATACATACATACATACATACATACATATATACATACATTCATGTATATATTAAGTGTATTTATTTTAATTCAGGAAGTAGGTATAAATAATTTTTATATGAAAGTAAACAATTGTTCGAAAATATCTAAAAGAAAATTGTGATTCTGCGATTGGTATAAGTGAATCTGTATCCCAATGTAAGTGTGCTCACGTACAGACAGTGTATGTATGTATGTATTTGTAAGAAGAATCAAGAATTCAGACCATGTAGAATAATGATTGAAATCATACGTGTCCATAGTATTAATTTGTTTTCCAGTTGAACAATATACCTATACAAAAGATTCGTGTGTGGAAACAAAAGTGTATCGGTTAGTGCAGCCTCTAATATAAGAACTAGATCTATGTCTGTGGTCGAAAACTTGTCAATTTCGTCCACCAGTGGACAGTAGTTTCAATTATGCGAACGAGAATCTTGTTTTCTGTGTTCAATCCATCCATCCATCCATCGTAGCTTGATGCTTGCGCCCGAGTAATAGTCGAAGAAGACTTTTTCATTCGAAACGTTATTTATCTTTGTAGAAAATCAAGTTCGATTCATGTGCTCGTGGCTGTGGGTCCGTTTTTTCCTAAACTCGCTTGCCCGTTATAATTGAATGTGTCTCTCTGGACCTCTTCTTTTTCTGTTGTTTTGTTATGTGTGTGTGTGTGTGTGTGTGTGTGTGTGTGTGTTGTGGTGCTCGCGGTTAAGGTATACATATATATATATATATATATATATATATATATATATATATATATATATATATATATTCTACTCCATATGGAAGTTTAGTTTTTCTATAAGTCGAAGAATACCAAATTATAATAGAGATCTTATAGGGTTTTTCAGTCGTAAATGCGGCTCCATTCTATACTTTTTGCACATAGACCTCAATCGTATGTATGTACAATTATCAAAGAATATTTAAAAAACATTAGAATGAATTCAAATGTACATGGTAGAGTTGTCTGGGTTATCTGCGGTTCGTTTAGTGTTGCTTTTGTATCGATGATGGAGCCACGAGTGCCGTCGCTCCACTGCCGATGTATGCGGCATCATTCTTCTGGCTCATTTCATTTTACAGCCATAAAATATTAAATAAGGCACTTTCCTCTCTGTTATTGTACTATAAAAGTACCTCTAAACTACACGTAGTTGTATGGAAGAGTATACACGACGCATACAAGTAGCCCATACAATAGACAGATAATGGTCGTAAACGGAACGAGATGATCACCGGAATGAAATAAAAACTTTACTTATATCGTTCGTTCGCTCGTCTATACGGAGTTAGCGTCAACATATACATACATACATGTATATAACACGTTGTGTCGCCCAGTCACATATACATATACGACAAATATTAAATGACTGACTGACGCAATTTTATACCCATATACCTAATCACAATTAATATGTAATAATAAATGTTTATTATTATTACATTAATTAAAACTTTATATATATATATATATATATATATTATATATATATATATATATATATATATATATATATACAATCTTTTGCAAATCTAATCTGAAAGATTTAAAATACCTATGATATCTAATAAATAAAGTTATGTAGTATAGAGGTTCGATAATTTAAAATATGTACGAGCGGATCGATGGGTGGCACGAGTGTTGTAAGAGTGAAACACCGCGGCACTGGGACTTGGACGTCCCGCATCGAATTCCATAGAGTGCGCGAGCGGCGGCGTGCGGTGTCAATGTCAAAAGCGCGTCAAACACCTGACAGGATGACAGAATGACCGACCCCTTGTCTGCTGCGTGCATCATTTCGTTCATGAGAAGATCGTTCGCAATGCCACGCAACGTGCTCGTCGTTTTGTTATACATATATATCTATACACACACACACACACACACACAAGTACACCATTTTTTCTATAATAGCGCTCTTCTTCATTGGCTATTTGTAGTTAGATGTCAAGAACATTTCACACTCTCTTATTGTATTATTATTATTATTATTATAATAAATGAGTACGCGTTTTAGTCTTTGTAACAATTAGTTACATACAAATACTTGATGGTTAAATGAAATAGTATTAGTAGTAGTAGTAGTAGTAATCGAACATAAAAATCGAAAATTGGTGCACAACTTTGACCACAAGAACATCTGGTGTGGCAATTATACAAATACACCAAAGCAAATAGTAAACTTTGTTGAAAATCTCACGCCTTTTTGACCACTGTACAACAGCAGCAAAACAACATTGCGGTTTTAATACTACGCGCTCCACTACACGGGAATATCATTCTAACTCAACTACGTCATCGAATCACACAATTAATATATTTATTATAGCTGCAATAAATAATCCACATTGTTCTTAACAACGAATAATCGAGGCTCAATGCGTAAACAACTTTGTATTATAGTATAAAAGCATCAGAAAGTATTTCTAACTAAAATAACATCGATGTTTGTGTGTTTTTATAAACATATTATACAATGGGAGAGCAAGTGGTGACAATACCTAATATTCCCTAGTATGTACATCTCAGTAACTCGTTTGATATGCTGTTTTGCAATTCTGGTTACTGTAGGAGAGGGTAAAGTACACACGGCAAGAGTACCAACATGCCAAGAGCATGTTGCCAACCCTTCATCAGGCTTTTGTGTATATAGGTGTGGGTAAGGGTCAAAATCTGTGCACACACACACACACACACACATGTATAGAGAGACGGGTCTCCATAGTTACGACACGGGACGTGTTAGACTCGATTGCTGACCAGGCGATTATATCACGTCCCAGCAGCCATAACGATTTAATATGGCGGAAATTTAGACATTTTTCAAACAAAAATATTCTATCAAAGTACCAAAAAAATATAAATCTACTAATTATCAACAATTTATTTAAATAATTTAAGTACGAATTGTAAAATTCAAATATGCTTATTTCTTTAATGAAAATCCATGTAAATATACATTTTATGTAAATCAAACACTTAGTTATGTTAAACAGTATTAACGTCTTAAAATAACTCAGTTGCGTTTATCTAAATGCTATACAAACTATTTGAAAAGAATTTCGAATATTTTTATATACCTACAGTAATAATAGGGTGCAGTCTATAAATATAAACTTATACATGATTGCAATTGTTGTTTAATTCGAATTTATCGCATTTGTTATTAAAATTTCGTAATTGTCTCGCAGCTCGTGACGACACAAGGAATATATCTCAAACTAGTTCGCATTGAGCGTGTTTGAAAAAGTGAACTTTGCATATTTTTGTTTGAAAATATAAGTAGGTACGCAGTTGTTATTTTATTTAAAAATACTTAGATATAATTTTTATGACTCAAACCGCGAGTTTAAAAAGTAATAAATATCAAAAAATATATATATATATATATTTATAAACAAAACAGCTGTCAAAAGCACAACATCTTGCAGCCATTTATATATTAACTTCATCCACACTTAGATCAGACGATTTTATAAGACATTGTGGATATGAATAAAATATATGTTTTATTATAAAACACACAAGTAATAAAATAATATTTTTATTACATATCATTTACATATAATTTATTTATATACGCTTACTACATATTATAACGGTGAATGAAATTCAATAGTAGGTACTTTTACCCCATTAAAACTTTATTATAAACAAGATGAAGTCTTTGATGTTGAAAATACGCACACGTTAATTATTTCATCAAATTAAATATTTTACGTATTAGTAACTCGTATAAAATAACTGTGAAATAATTAAAACTATTTTTTAAATATTTATAAAGTATTAAATGCATTAAAAACATCTCTTTATATAGTATATATATATATAAGAAACAACAAGAAACATTAAGCTTAGCGTAAAAACTTTTTTCTATATGATTTGATTGTTTTCACAGTAAAAGAGCGAATAAAAGTGTCGATAAAAATACTAGTGCATCACGTTTGCCATGTAACAACATGCCACGTGGACATACATTGCACGTGTGCACGCGTATCAGATGACTCTGGTTCACCGTGGCGTGCATTGAATGCCTTTGGCGGCATCCATGTGATATTATTATCGGACATCATGTCTTGTGACGAACAGCGCGGATTGCATATCAAATACGAAATAAATCGACTGCTGCTTTCATTGTATTTATACGAATTTATGATGGTTAATTGTCTAGATGACGACGGAATTTCTAATGAGATGTGTTTTATTTGCGATATTTATTATTTATAAATACGATTTTCTGATTGACAGTTTTAATTATGTAGGTACCTATATTTCTTTTTATATAGGTACATAAGTGTCTCGGAGATAATTTTAGTTTTTAAGATTGTATGTTTAGTAAGTAAGGATTTTTATTATATTTAAGAGTTCAATTGAAGAAGTATTGAACCCGATTAGTCAATGTTGTTTACACGCATAACGCGTTACAGTTCCGGTGCGAGAAAAATGAATCCACGGTCGACGCAGCGGGTAGGTATACTAACTTATTACATTATAATCGGCATCGCGTCGCGGATAAATGAAAATCAATTTTTTTAATTTCCGTCTTTCATAAATAAACGCTGCAACGATACCTACTATGATACTATGAACTTCAAAACAGTCACTGTATATATATATATATATATATATATATATATATATATATATATATATATATATATATATATATATATATATATATATATACATTTGAAATAAACATTAAGTGTAAATACAATTGAAATAGTTTTGATTTTGGAAGAGTGGCTTTTTGCGGAAAAAAACCAGCTTGTGGAATAACAAGAGGTTGATCACAGAGCTAGCGAATGAAACGAAGGAATCAGTCAGTTCATGGCCCATTACGCGGGTCTCGTTAATGTGATACTGGAGCTAATGGCAGGCGCCTAGATGGATAGCCAGCCTAAACGGATCCAGTATGAGAATATTCCAGGGCCGATGCCAAGGAATACGTTCAACACTATGGAATAGCCTGAATGCGGTGCTGAAAAACGCAGCACTCGACTCGAATCGAACGCGGATTATTGTCTATAAGTTAATTCAGTGCACATTTATTTTTCAAAGCTTTTTCGAAATCCAACGTCAGTAGAAAACGTTACCGTGTTACGATATATGGCTGGACTTAGCCAGGCTCGATCGACTTTAGATTAAAAACTGATACCAGGGTTTTTAGTACTCTATTCACATTTATAATTATACTTTAGATCTATATTGAATACACACACACACACACACATACACATATATATATATATATATATATATATATATATATATATATATATATATATAAATGATAAATGTAGCTTATTCAAAGTGTACGATTTGCGCAGTTCTAACAAACGTTTAACCAACTGCGCATTCATCGCCAAATATTAACATAACCTATATATATATATATATATATATATATATATATATATATATATATATATATATATATATATATATATATATATATAACATATGTTTAACGACATAGAATCGAAAGATAGTTTAAAGTATTGTATACTCAATTACAACTTATGTACATATATACTTGTTGTTGCCTACATACAAATGCATCCATATAGCTACATAACCAAACACATGGCGTTGCCAATGAATATGTAATAAATGCACTTACATTTTACAATAGACGCCATCCTGTCCATCAATTAATAGCACAAGCACTTAAAAAAGTTTGAATTGTTAGTTTTCACTAATTTTCGAGCTTTATTTCTAGTTAATCAAACAATTATCACTAACACAAACACATACTACACTTGACATAAGACGCCATTTATTAACGATGAGCATTGCGCCGAGCCGTGCGCAAATCCGGAAGTAATTGTTTGACTACGTATAAGAAATTCTAGTGCAGATATTTAGGTTTCAAATGAACTATAAGTTATCTGTTGTTTCTGTGCATTTATAATTAATAATTTACGAGTAAAGGTAACCCGATTGTAGAGGGTGAAAATATGCTATTTACCATGTATGCGCGAAATGTATATATATATATATATATATATATATATATATATATATATATATATATATATATATATATGAATGATAAAACAGGTTGACGACCAACGTTATATACCTACCCTGGATGTAACTTATGATACGTATAAGTAACGTAGGAAAATGAGAGTGTCAGTTTGAGACGATAGAGAAGCGGGCGTACGTACCGCTGTCTCTTGCATTTTTAATGTGTACCCGTAACGTTCATTTGTACCGACAGCGGCAAAATTTAAAATGGTTTATACATGCATGTGGTGCTATGGTGTTCAAATCCCTGTAGAATAGCCATTAGAATATACATAAACTTGAGACGCTATGAAAATAAAACACATTTGTTTTAAAAGACGTACATACAACTTGCCTATACCTATTTGAATATAATCTAGAAATTATTATTTTTTTTTTTTGTAAAATATACCTATAGCTGTGTAATTGATTTCGAGTTTATTATTATTTTTTTTTTTTGCGTCGGTGTCGGAAAGAGAGCCAGTGACTCCGATGAGGGTGGGTGCCGGGCTAAGCTAAGCAATGGGGGCAAATGAATGCTCTGTTGCTGATAAGGCAGGAATTAAAGAAAGGAGAAAAAATGAATTTTTCTGTTTCTGACAGTCCTTTAATCGATATGACGTTAAAGACGAAAAGCCATTACTAACATCTTAGGAGATTAGGACAAAAGAATTTATGCATCACTAAGGTAAAATTATAGAATATTTATTCGAAATTCTATAAATATTCAAGAAAAAAAAAAACATTCATAAGTGGTGTAATTACAATTATACAACGAAAATTATATCTTTAAAGATTTAAAAAATATAGTTTGACTGATAAAGTGATATCAATTTATATCAATTTCATGCAATGATATGTCATATCCAAATAATGTCATTCATTTACATACATAGGTAGGTACTATTCTTCTTCTTCTTTTTTTTATGCTATCTATCTATCTCACTGGTAAATGTAACAAATATAACGCGTTTCATCGCCGCCGATGTTATTTGTGGACGAGGGGTTGGGTGGTTTTGGCACGTCACTCCGGGCGCCATGTCTGCATGACTGACACGGCGTTTCCGGTAGGCGAGCACCCGTCCGGATCCGGCCTCTCTAGTCACGTGACCAATCACAGTAACACGGCATCATCGCAGTCATCATCAAAATGCGAAAACTCAAATTGCATAATTACTAAATCTCTACGTGAAATTCCAAATCAGCAAATTTCACCCATACACACACACACACGCATATATATATTTATCTGGGAAAAATCAGGATAATATCATTAAATCGTGTTGGATGACGTCATGAGTAGCCACGATGTATTCGCGCAAAGCGAAGAAGGATAAAAGAAGAACGCGGCAGAAAAGCAAAAAAGTAAAAGAAAAAATAAGATCGTAAGGGTGAGACAAAAAGACGTAAGGCAGGCGAGCGGATCAGCGGCGACATTGGGGTGAACAAAACGAAAAAGAAAAAAAGATTTATCTAAAATGGAAATGAAAAATTCGTATCTTGGTGCGCGCGGGGCTTTGGTTCTCCAGTGCGGAGTTGGCCCCGCGATAACGGGGGTTTGTACGTCTATCCGTCCGGACTCTCTCCACAGCCGCCTTAATTACAAACGATAACGATCGCAAACGCCGAAGCGCTGACGATCATTCCATTTCATTTCTTTCTTATACATATTAACGCCTCTGTGTTAGCTATTTAAAAGAATAAATATTATCCACGATTCTTTTTCTACTCTGCTTTTGCTGATTTTCAACTATTTACTACACCTAATACTCGTGCTTAACTCCCATCAATTTCCAATCATTTCTATTCCGTTTGATGGACATTGCATTTTTAATTCAAAACATATCAATAACATATTAGTACCTAGTTGAAAACGAACTTTTCTGACCTTTATACAAAGACGAACGAAAATTAGCAGGTCAATCTTGTAAATGGAAGTAATCAAATAAATATGCAAGTAGGCGCTTCGAAATGACGCACGACTATACCTACACTGAAAGGAATCGAACGACGTTTATTATTGATACCACCATAGTCAATCTAACTGGATTCTTAAGAAACCAAAATTAAAAAGAAAAAAAAAACGAACAATACAATGTCTACCTACTTAGGTATATGAAAAGAACATCAGTGTGAGGTATGTATGTATGTACATACATACATACATACATGAAGACAGAATAGGTACCATACATACATCGAGTACACAGAGCAGTGGTACGTATCCGAAATGCAGTTAGTCACCCTTGGCTGCATCCGGCACCCGCTGGGGAATCTCACTCGGGAATTGATGGTGTTGGCAAACTAGTGCTTGACTACGAATACGATTCGCAGGTTACGTTTCGCTCAACCAACGCATTCCACATGGAGCCTATATGGACATTTATTTACAAACCAAACTTAACGGGGGACGACGACGACGACGACGACGACGATGACGTTGTCAATATTTTAAATGAACATGAACCGCAAAGGTCGCGAGGGGTTTAGAAATATCATTTTAATAACGTCGTTATACATAACTAATATGTACGTTGATTATGCAAATGTAGATAATCGAACATTTATATAATTTTATAAGTTTATACTTATACGTGCGATAAATAAAAGTACCTAATGTTTGTTAAAGAATCAATCTAATAATTTACCAGTTTGGTACATTTACATCTAGTATAATGTTCGCGCCTTGGTGAAGGTATATACCGATTAACTACCACACACCTCTAGTTCGGAATTCTTTTAAAATGAGTTCAGTTCAGCCACCACCACCACCAGCAACACCAAATGGCACTGTCAGCGAACGGTAAAAAATCAGTCACCAGAGGGCCGTAATACTGTTAGAAGTCGACGGAGCGAAACGTCGCGCATCGCCTGTGAAAACTTTAAACCTATCGACGGTCGAGAAGATAACAGCCACTGTTGTAATTCACCGCAACTTTATCTATATCCACAAACACACACACACACACACACACAATCTCAACGAAATTATTACCAATTTCAATTTAAATAAAGATTTTTAAGAAGATCCATCCGGATATATACATGCATCCATCATATTTGTGATATTAACCTGCATATATGACACCCTATACGGAGGTCAAATGATTTGGATGTGCTGTTATATCTATGCATCATAGAACATAGAACAACAACGGTGGTGTATTATTTGAAAAGCCTTAACATCATGAATATTGGCTGCTGGTGTATACTGACTATATGTATGTATGTATGTATGGACATACATACATACATATATACCGTCGTCCTCGCCCGTTGTAGTTGGGAAGGCGCGCGCGCGCGAGAGCGCTTTATAAAGGATTCATCGTGGTAGCGAAATGGCGCCTTGCTGCACGGCCACAATCGCCCACTTCGATAATCAACCCTCTGTCGGCTCACAACCGAAATAAAATTAAATCCACTTTGAATTTCAAGCAACCACTTTATAACTAAAGTTACCGGAACAACAATCACAGTAAACATTTCCGGTTGAAATGATTTAATATTTATATAGTTTGTACCATCTTATAGGGACTCGTATATAAATAAATAAAGGAAAAAAGATTTAAAATAAATTTAATAATTGAATAAAGCATCAAGGATATGATCAACGTAAAGTTTCATGGACATTTAGTCAATTAGTTGTGAATTGTTGTGTGTACCTATGTATAAAAATGAGTGGAATCTAGTATGGCTGGTGACGTGGAGTGTTCTGCTGGGTGGATGGAAGAGCTGTCGGGCGGTGGAACCGTCGGCGACGCGCACCGCCTTCAGCCACTTGACAGCTGAATGCATATTTCAGCGGCGGCGGCGGCGGCACCGCACACACAAACACGTTCTACGCCAGCTTGGAAACTCGGTTCGCTGTTCGCTATTCTCGTTCGCTTTACCATGCCATGCCATGCTATGCCATCGTATATATGCCCAGCTCACACACAACACATGTTGTCGTACTAGGATTTTGTGTTACCGTATATATCCGTATATAACATTCCTCCACACTTGCTACAGTTGTTGTTGTTAATTAATTACAAACAATAAAGTTTCCAAATAAATCTAATTAAATTATTACTAATATAAACGCCTATTTAGTACGTTAAAAATCGGAATATTGTTAATGTTAGGTATAGAAAATTAAATAACTAAAACATTTTATAAATGTAGAAAATCAAAATATGATATTGCTTCCACGGGTGCTCATCTTCGCCTAATAATAATAACAACAACAACAGCGATGGCGTGCTAACAATTAGTGGTAGACTTTCTTGATTGACGCCCCCGCCAACTTCATTTCTCTACCCTTCTTCTTCTTCTTCTTCATTCTCTGCTTATGGCATCCAACTTCACCTTGATTTAATTACACATGAACGAGCAAGTTTTCGGATCATTATGTCAAGATGGTACAACAGAAGTGATTTCTTTCAACAGTATATGGGAACTTTGCATGTATTAAAACGCGCAGCGACTGCGAATTTAATGCTGCTAAAATAATTATAACTTTTGACGGATCTAAAACTGTAATACACGTTCCTTGTCACCGATGTACATATATACATACATACATACATACATATATTGCAAAGTTATTTATGGAACATGATGCAATATTATCCTTATGTTGCGCGAGATTCATTCCGGTTCTTTTTTGTTTTTTTGTTTTTGTTTGGGTCAAATCATCGATTCAAGCATGCGTAAGTCTAATGTATTTTTGGATGGCTTAGTTGTGCAAATGTGTTTTGAATCAATCAAAGTGAATTTGATTTGATCCATACGTCTCAAGAGTCTTTCAAACAAATGTTGAATGCAATCGAAAGTATGTAAAATATTTAATATTTTTAAAAATAAATTAAGTGTTGGAAAGAAAATATTTTAGTATGTATATATTTTTGAAATTGAATATCGTGTTTTGCAATTCCAAGGTATTATAATTTTAGGTCAATTATCAATATAACTGCATGACAATATTGCCATTTAGATTGCCAGGCATAATAATACTTTGTCATACTTATATGCACGTATCGGTGCATAGGTAGGTATGTGTTTTATAAACGGCTTGCAGTTTGAGGTCAGCACAGACAGAAAAATACAGATAACTTGCGGATAATTTATGTATGGTATTATATCTTTATGGGGAAGGTGCATGTCAACAGGCGGATATTCGTGGAAGTGCGTGCTCAATTGATAGGTTTGGGGGACATTGATAAGTAACCGCAAAAGACTAGTACTCTCTACCACTTATAAGTACTTTGAAAAGTATCATATTATATATATATATATATATATATATATATATATATATATATATATATATATATATATATATATATATATACAAGAAACAGGTGTTTATATAAACACACGTTATTTATATATGTATATAGGGATGGTTTAAATTTTATGTTATTATTACAATTGATGGACATATAAGTTGATTTTAAATATTTTGTTTATGAATTTAATAACAATTAATAAATAGGTACGTGAATGGTGTTGGTTACGAATGGTAATAACGTTAGTAATAAATTAAAATGGTAGGGGGTTTCCATGAAGTTAAAAGTCGGTAAAAATGATATATATTTATATATATATATTGACCAATTGATTACAAATAATATCGAAGCTGCAGTTAAAATTTAGTACGTTTGATAATAACCGTCGTTGACATGACAAGTTTGTTACGAGTTATAGATATAAATTTACGAGTAACGAAACAAAAAAAAAGCGTAAACCGTGTAGAAATATCGTTCTAATATATAGACGTTTGTGTGTGTGTATGTGTAAGGTGTTAACCGAACCGGGGTATCTTGGTATAGTATATATCTCGCTGTCGCTAGACTAGTAGCGCTACCAGCAACCCCGTGGCCAATTTGTCCACGACGCGGTGTGCAGATATGCGTCCTGTCAACGGTTGTTA
Organism: Nebria ingens riversi; assembly: GCA_018344505.1. NCBI lineage: Eukaryota > Metazoa > Arthropoda > Insecta > Coleoptera > Carabidae > Nebria > Nebria ingens. The sequence continues at coordinate 109,697 of JADQWA010000038.1, read as the reverse complement.
CCGCGCGCGGCGTGTGAGTTATTTACGGGACACACAGGGGTTGTGTGCGAATTTTCACGGAATATGCGAATAGTATTTTGATATACAATGCACATCCCTCCCTCTAGAAATAACATGTGTACGAAATAAAAAGTATCACAATCAAAGTTGTACCTACTCGGAATTTGATTCAACGTTTATAATGCGTCTATGTATGTATGTATGTATATGTGTGTATGTGTATGTGTGGGTAATCGAAGTCGAAGCTTGTGCCATTTTGGTTTCGCTATCAAAACAGCGCCGTCCATCACGACGAACGAACTGAACGCCTCCCACATCACCGAAACTGGACTTAAATCTTGCTTTTTACGAGAAAAGGATAGAAAAAAAAACCAACTGCCGAAGGATGTTTGAATGGCACTGGCGGGACAAAAGCTTAGACCATACATCACTGCATTGGGATTTAACACACACACACACACACATTCATAAAATGATTCACATATAAAGAAAACGACTTTAAAATATTAGCTGCACATACAGTCTAGATAAATTGATGTACATACAAACAACCGAGAAATCCTTGGATTAAATATATATATGAAATAAGCTTTCTCTTAATACAATTACATTTTAATTCACACAATTAGATAAATTGTGTAGATTGTATCAGTTGAAATAAATAATATTAATTAGCGTCAATCTAAGTAGTGAAAAGTACAATGATTGTGAAAAATAAAGCAAATTTAGTAATTGAGGAAATAGTAATAGTAATTGCATGCGTGATTGAGTGGCGTAAGCCGTAAAATGTATTTGTAGTTAAGCGTAAGTACATATATAGTTGTTTCCAATTTCGGTATTAGGAACCGGGTAATCTGCGGTAGCTATATTCAGTTTGCCGGTCGAAAGTTCGTTCTAGACGAACGGAACGGTCGTACGAGTGTATACATAGTTGAACGTGGAACGAGAGAAATGTTATTTCAACGTTATATGTTATGTGTAGCGTATAGGGGGATGACTGGTTAGGAGAGGTTGGGGCGGGGGGTGATAAGGCGAACACAGGGTCGTTCATACGACGGGACGGTGGAGGAGTGTGAGTCTCGTTTCCGAACGTAATATAAAGTTAAATTTAAGGTGATGGATGCTGCAAGGAACTCGCGGAATGTAATCTAGGGACGAGATATTGTCGAACCAGCTGTCGGCATGCCGCCCGCAAGATGGAATCTGCATCGCACACACACACACACACACATTCACATGCATTGATGTTATGTGTAGCGCTGACGCTTGTATATATCTCACAATACACTTGCAATCGTATTATGTTTCAGCCTATACACACGCACGCATGTATACTATATATATATACACGAGATATGTGGTATACCGTTGCTTGCAACCATCACATTCTTAATACCCTTACGTTTTAATATAAGACTGTAGTACCTTAGCTAAATTCATTATTTGTTATTGCTGCACATTAGAAGTGCAATTTATACTATATGTGCATCATCAGTTTGAACACGAATGTGAAACAGTTAACTGTATAAGATGTGAGTTGATTAAAAAATGGCGCGTATACTACATGTATACCTAATATCATGTGTGGTGATTGTGTGAAATGGAACAACAACAACAAGAGGAGTGACAGACCGAGAAACGTTAGGAAACGAACGCGTTTTCTCTGTACGTACGTACATACGTACGTACGGTAAAATGATTGGTCCATATATCACGCGTTCAACATCCGGTCCGGTAAGGAGAAAGCGAGCAGGCAGCGCGGAGAACCGGAACCGAGCCAGCGCCACTGGACACAATTTCCGGCAGAAAGGGATAGAGTAAACCTATATAGGAACTGTCACCGCCGCGGCTCCTAGAAGCAATCTGGGATGACCAATGGCCATTCTAGATCCGGCGCCCGGCTACTAATGTCTATTCGCATCTCGCTCACTCATTTCTGCCTTTTCTTTGTCCTTCTTCCTGCGTATATCTCTTATACTAGTGTGTGTGTGTGTGTGTTGTCCCTGTATAAGAGTCTTCGGGATCTCTTGATTTCTTTTATCTCGATGAAAACCCCACCAAACATATAAAAGAACACGAATTGTGTAGCCAGAGACGCATCAAGTATACATATACGTATACCTAATAGATATTTGTTAGTTTCTATACTAACATATTTCTTTAACTATCCCCGAGTTTTTAACAGCGTTTTTAAATGAATATTGAATAATAAATATTCATGTTATCCAATATAACAGTTTACGTAATGACCTATTTATAATACCTATAATCAAGTAAAAGGCGATTTAAAATATCATATCTGGGAAAATATCGTTGACGTAGACTTATTCGGAAAATAGTAATGAAAACAGAGTGCGTTTGTCAGGTTACTGACACAGATTTATCAATACTTTAAATGGCACAACATTGAGATAATTATCTGAACCTGAACTAAAATAGTAGAATTGTAGGTATATGTATGTTAAGACGAGGCCCGTGTATGGCAAATACATTGAGTACGGTGCTGTGACGTCACATAGACATCGATCTCCTAACCGTTATCGCCGAGTCACGATGACGCTTTTAACCAGAGCACCGGAGCTTATTTCTCTCTATCTCGTGACGAGGTCATCGCAAGGTGCTGTGCCTGCCTGCCTGCCATCCGTTTCGTTCTATCCTTGCTGACCAAATACGAAGAGAGTGTTAGCAAACTGGTGTTGGATACCGACGACCCTAAACCTCGTATAACTCATTTCCACAGATGGAAATCGTTGTGCGTACACCGGACTCTTTTCATTTCCTCCGTTTAACAGCCTTGACCGGCTCCGGTCATACAAATTGTGTGTGTGTGCAAGTCACATGATTGCATTAAATAGGTATATACAAGTGAAATGGTAATACTATTCAGTTGATTCAGTGATAACATGGTCGAAAATGATTAGCTATATATATATATAGATATGTACCTATAGTGAAACCTTGATAGGCAAAACCGAACGCGTATTATACAACGACACAATGCCGTTGGCGCAATCCGTTCCCGATAACGGTAAGTTAAGAGTGCCATGGCACGTTAACTTAGACTGATATTTCACTTGGAGACTTGGCCGCCACCGTGCAACTGAAATTAAACTGATACCAGCACCAGAGTTGCCCGTAACTTAGATTACAAGTCGCTGGAAGTGTTTCCCCATGTGCCTGCTCCACCCTATACACCATCTAGGTGCAACAACGCTATTGCAACGAACGAACATATAATGTCACCTATATATTTACCCAATCGATTTTGATATATGTATATACCTATATTTAAATAACTAAACCATATACATAATAATCCTAATGTGTGGTTTTTATTGTTTGATGCGTAATTAACGGAGAAAAATATTTAAAATATACCCTAGTGCACATTGACTATTATTACTAGGTAATCTGTATACACAATATGTTGTTGTATTCAACGTAGACAAGTTTATTAGTGAAACAGACTGTCTCAAGACACCTGATTATTAACTAACTTTACCTGGATGTAAGTCAGTTAATTAAATTCTGATTAGATTTAGCGGTTCAACGTTACAACGTATATATATATAGATATAGGGGATTTATAATCTTTCGCTTACCTTGAGTTGACTTGAGTGACGGAATCTGCGATAGAATGGAGTTCAGCTTCACGTTGCACTAAATGTCATTTCACAATCACATATGTATGTATATCCAAGTCACACACTAAAAGGAAGAACAACACGAACATTATTAAAACCGTATAGCAGTTCAATAAATAAGTTATTTAGATTTTACTACGTTTTTATGCAAAATAAAACACTAATAGCACGAATTCCTTCATTTAAATCTAAATTTGAATAGTATACCAACAAAAACTATACGATTTCGCGATTAATGCAAATCTTACATGAATTTCCCGATAACTAGCACATGAAAACACATATTTTCCACTAGTTTTTAACGTTAAAACACAAGCGCACTGACTGAAATTTATCACGCAACTAAATAAAATAGGCTTGTTTCTACAGTAATTTGAGATTATAAACCGGCTTCATCGTGATTCATTAGATTACGAAACACTGTATTGAAAAGACCGGGATGCTTTGTTTACATATAAAAATGAAATACTATAAACTTTAAACTAACAATACGAAATATATGGATCAAATTCATAATTAGTTATAAACAATTTTAAAAGACAATCTTGAATTACCTATACTTTAAAACCAAACAAAGCATATTTTGTGGAAAGATTTATTAAGTTAGGATAAGATGCAATTATGGAATTAATGGATGTAAATATCTTTCGAATTCAGAAGTTTTATGTAAAAGTGCATTGGTCGTCTTACCTTGAGTGTTAGATGCCAAGAGTGCTGTTGAAGGATGTATAAGACTTCTTGATGGGAAATGGTTGTTATTTAATAAAATGTTGGAGATTTTGGGATAAGGATGATACAAGTTCTGATTTAGTAATTGAGTAAAAAGCCCAGTAAATCTATAAAAGAAAATATAAAATAAAGAATAATTAGTGGGAAATAGAATGTGTGTGTGTGTGTGTATGTTTGAGAATAATGAATAGATAAGGATAGAAGTATAAAAATGCAACACATATTTTATAAGTACACAAGATGTAGCATTTAATGCTTACGTTTCAAAAAAGAGAAAAACACTATACAGAGGACACGGCTTTCCATACTTCGTCCCATTTTGATAATTTATATTATTCAATAAAAAGCAGAACTCAATATACATATTTCCTCTTCAATATATACATATATGTATGTGATATATGATAACACAGAGGTACGATATTCATTCATTGATCTGTATTGATAAGATTCGTATACATTGGATAAGGCGAACAATGATTTATGATGGAAATCACTTAAAAACGAACAGCCAATTATGCTTCTTGACTCCGGAGGTATTTTGCATGTACAGACTGGTACGGAGGACTTCGGTCCAAGTTGCATGTATGCATGTATCAAACATTGATCCAGATTCATTTCAAATAAACACTTCTCCACACAACCATCATAAAATGAATATGGATCGCATTACATTAATATTGTTTGAACGTATATTATATATATATATTATGTGTGTAAGTGTAATAAGTGTGGACTCTGGATCTAAATTTCGCTCAAAAACAATTATTCACTCAGTATACTCGATTGCAACTCCCGTAGTTGCATTTTGTTAAACAACACTCGTTCCATAATTTCAAAAATATTCAATATATATATATTATTATTATTAGAAAATTCGTATATCTGTTTATTTATTTGTATACATGAATGACTTTTTGGTATACAATGTTGAACATAATGTAGAATTGGATGGATAAAGTGCAGAAGTTAACTTAAGAAACGGGATATGTGAGTAATAACTTGACCTTGCGCGAAATGTAGATCCTTTTAAAAGGCACGTCACAACTAAGGGCGTATCCACCATTGACGAAAAATATTTAATTTCAATTTGTTTACAATGGTGAACACGCGCTCGCGGCTTAGATGCTGCAGTCCTTAAAGCGACTTGAAGCGAATATTTATATATGATTTATATACAAATATAAATATATTTCGTATAGTTTTAACAATTTAGAATAAAATGTCGCTTTTTTTTGGAGATTCGTATACCTACTGCGTGTATATATGTATGTGTGTGTGTGTGTGTGTTTATATAATTACGTTAACAAACAACATATTATTACCTAGGTATATGTTTTCTTACGTTGAAATTACATTTAAATAATAAACATTGTATTGGCAAAATGAATATGGAATAATAAATATAGATATTTGAACAAAAAAAAAAAATAAGTAATTTCGACGCAAGTAATCTCATTGGTTGTGATACATACATACATGGTTACATATTTAAGTAATAATTTGTGATAATTGCCATCCGCGTCTCACATGCGGCAAGAAAAATAGCAGAGCAGTCCATAGAAAAAATGTCGGGTGACGTTTAAAATGTACAATTTATGATTATTCGTCATGTTGTCTATTGGTACACATAAGTACTCGCGTATAGTTATTTTGTTTTAAATAATTTCTTCATTAATATAACTATATATATATATATATATATACCTATATATGCAAATATTGTTAACCGAGGAACCACCTGAGACAATCTGTATGTATGTATGTATACTCATTGTATTTCAATTAAATTATTCATTTTTTGTTTTGGATTTAAACCTATAATAACATCATATAGGAATCATGTGTGATCATTATAAATTAATAATAATAATAATAATAATAATAATAATAATAATAACACCTTCGAGATGGTCACACACCTCGCAACTAATTTTAAGTTTTTTTTTACAATTTTTTTAGTTACTTTTAACTTACGTATATCGTGTTTCGGTTCATTTTTGACAGTGTACACACATTTACGTCACAACAACATTGCACATGCATTGAAATAACGTTATACCTGGTAGCAAATCTTTAAAAAATAAATAAAACATTTAAACTAAAATGACCATTTGATACAGAATTAACATTGAATTGTAAGTTGAATTATGTTCAGTATACGTTGAAATAACATTGATATAACGTTAAATCGATCGAAATGATTAGTTGTTTTAACGTATGTGTGTATGTTTTAGGGAAAATATGTCATACAAGCATAAATTTGTGCTTTTTTTTTTTTGCGAGGGTTGAGCACGATGACGGGAGGCAAGAGGATGTTTAAGTGTACTACATCTTTATGCTTGTATGATGTTTCTTTTTTTATAGTGTATGTGTGGTCAGGCGTTCTCATTTCAGACAAAACAAAAATCACAACAAATATAATATAACAAATACATGATGATCTTTACAACAGCACAACCTTGAATTTAGTTTATGTATTTTTTTTCATTTTTTTTGTACAGGTGCATGTACGCGCGCTTTTCGTGGGAGGTGCGAAGGAATGATTAACGGATTGGTGATATGAGTGAATAAACGGTAACTATGTTGTTGTGGATTGTGTGATGGTTTCAATTTTAATTACCAAGTCACTAAATTTGATTGGAAATCACAAAAAAAAAAACATATTGTGATTTGATTTGAATTTTTCAACAATAAATTAAATACAAGTTTTATAAATGGTGAGATTAGTCCTCATTTAAATAGATTTTAGTGACTTTTTTTTTTTTTACCTGATGTTAAAATAATAAAATCACACATTTCGTGTAGGTTGAATGAGGAGAGAGAGATAGAGAGAGATAGAGTAAGTATGATGACTTGAATTGGCTACTAGGAGCTCTATATATATATATATATGTATATATAAAAACACAGCAGATGATTGTTGTTGTCTTGATGACGTCCGTCCGTCCGTCCGTCCATCCATCCATGGTTGTGATGACGTCTATAGATAGATGACCTGTATAGTTGGGAAACAGCATCAAGTTTTGAATGTTAGCGGTCGACGACGCACGCACAGATATAATAACATCACACGATTTTTTTTAAAAATTATTATTATAGGAAAGAGTGAATAGTGGTGGTATTGCACATCATAGGGTTTTGGACTTGGACCGAATCAGCAGTACCGAATCAGTACGAGTCGTACGCACGCACTACCTCTACTTATTAATTAATTAATTATTATTTTTAAATTGTTATGTACTCTAAGTTTATTATTTATATGTACATCACGATTAATTGTCTGTATTAATACTTTGTTTTTATCTGAATTAATGTTTTTGTTACGTTTGTACAAATCTTCCCCCCTTCCCCTTTTACTAAAACACTGGGACACTACATTTACAATTTTGTACAAAGAATAATCACATTAAAGAGTTGTGTATACGCACGGGTCCGTATAACGTATAACGTATGTATATATTGTTTTGAAACTCGTTGTATGAGAAGCGCACGCAAACGGCGAACAGGGCCTACAGAACAGTTTACAGGGCGCCGAGTCGATTGTTGCCAACTCTAATAGTTCGTACCCGGTTCACTGTACGGCCTGATGTTCACTTATTTCAAAGTCTATATCTGTTGACAAACAAAACATAATCAATTTAGATATATTTCAAGGCATTATTTGTAGAGTAGTTAGTTACCTTCTTCTACAGATGGTGACCGTAGTATTCGGCGGGGTAGTGCGCGTACTGATTGTGGAAACCGGGATCACCTGGTGGTCGATGCATCATTTGTGCTTGGCCGTCCATCATGTAACCCATTGACCCATCGGGACTGTACGCGCCACTGGGACCTGCGTGCGGAGAAAACACTACATGTTACCACAGTCAAACACTGTCCTCTAGTTTGTGTGCTTTTTCAGCAAACGGTTTAGTGTCGTCGTCGTCGTTGTCGTGTGAGACTTTCTTTTTACTGTCAACGATCATCGAGAATAATAGTCCGGATACAGGAAATCGTGGCCAACTACAATGAGCTTAAAACCCAATCGGCAGGACATGCAATGTAGGCCTAATTGCGCAACTTGCGGGCATATGTAGACATTTTAATTGCGCTTCAACTATCATACGATGATTTAATAGCGGACAATTACTTTGTCTAAAAATCACTGACTGCCAACATGAATATTCACTATTGTTGCTATCATTTTGATATTAAAACCATTATTATGTTATGTAATATATACCTACTTAATTATAGTTTTCTTTCACATACATTCAACTTTATTTTATATAATACTAAAAACATCTTGTAAATATATTAACTGTTAATATTTTGTACTATAGTTAGAATACGCATAGTGCCTTGTATGTATGTATGTATGTATGTATGCATGTATGTGTATGTATGTGTGATGCACAATACGGAAGGAAGCAGAAACGACATCAATCAGGGTTGTCTCCCCGGTTAATGGGAGATGTGGACCATTGCTGCTGTGTCCACTGGCGCATGATTTGGGGTGTGGACCACGACGGATAAGAGCTTTTATCATTGTGGCCGATAACCCCCGTGCACCCCCTCGTCATGGCAGCCGTACAAAACATACTATAGTGAGTGCTGCAAGTCTGTCCGTCCGCACAAACTATATCTATACCCGTCACCCCGTCGGTGGTCGACACAATTTAATACATTGGACTTAAATTGCTATGCTCCTCTCTTTTTTCTAAGCCCATAAATTATAGACGTAACGCGTGGACGAAGGGATCTTTCTACGTCTGCAAAGATCACATATCTATAGATCTATAGCGAATCTTTCATGATAATACACACATATATGTATAAACTAAACATTTTTTGTTTCTTTAAAAGACTATTTACGGTCATTGAAAATCTCAAATGAAATCAGTAAATCATTTACGGAACAGAAAGAGGTAGCAAAAAATTATAATTGACATTGGAATCATTTTAAAAATATTTCATATATAACGCTATTAAAAAAAAATAAAAAATAGATAAAATTGACGGATAGATAGAAGCAGAAAAACTAAAATATGAAAAATTTGAAAAATAACCGAAAAAAAAGCCAACGACCCGGACGAGATTGGTGCCGAATAGTTAAGGCTGGTAAGTGGAGAACCGTGTCCGTGTGGGAAAACTTGGATTATTATTTTGCGTTCGTTTCGTTGGTTTGTTCGATATTGATCAATTCTAAGTAATCAGACCAGCTGTTGTTGGATCGCCCGATGCCGGTATATGACAGAAAATCGATAACAAGTACCCACCATACACAGAGGATGACGCGGCGAAATTTTATACACGTCCATTTTTTTTTTTGTAAATATATTTCCAAGTAGTGAAAATAACGAGAAACACTAAATTAAATTATTAGATTTATATTTCGAAAAGTAGTATCCTAATACTCGAGCAGAAGTAAAAATGGCGTATTAGCTGAATATATCAAAATCTAATAGTAATTCGTGTAGAAATAAAAATGTAAATAATACATAAACCACCAGCAATAGCAGTGGTGCTTGTAGTTATTAGAATTGTAGCCAAATAAAAAAGATTTGTCTTCCGGGTATAAGGAAAAGATCAGTTCATCTCGTGGGGTGATAACGACAGAATAAACAGACTGTATCCTCCGAAATGACAGGGAGTGCACAGCGCGTCCTGATTGAAAAACGCGTAAAAACGGCTATGAAACACAGCACGTGACGTCTATTCAACGGCAGCACAGCATTGACGGGTTGTAACGTAACTATACGGTCGTAGTCGTAAACGTTAGTGCTCAGTCGGTAACTGGTGACGTCGTCGGTACCAAATAGCCTCCTATACTCTTTATAGTACTTCAGAGGTGATACTAGACCATCGTTTTATGACTCCTATGTGAACCGTTCACTTTACTAACCGGCTAATGGCCAATTGCTAATAATTATTATATATATATATATATCGGCCCACACATACATACACACTCTTACTCTCAACCAATCACTCAAATCGCTTTATTTTTATTTTGTAAGCTTACCTGCTCGATTCGATTGGTCAATCATAGGCTGCACGATTCTACGGCGTGCGTTGATAAACCTGAAACAATTGAAACATTCTCGTTACTATCCGTAGCCCTGGTGACCATTCTACTAACTAGGCGCGCCCATTCTTATTAATATTAACCCTTAGAGAGCCAACCACAGAGGTGCAATGCGAAATATGTTTATAGAATTTAATTTGATGATCAAATAACATTTTATTATTATTATTATTATTAAGACCTGTACATATATGTAAATAAAATGTTCAATGTTCAATGTTAGTGTGAGATCGTGTTGTATATGTCAATGATAGTATAGGCTAAAATGTGTATACAATATGATTAATGTTACCCGAACAAATTGCATAGAAAAACATGATCCACCCCCTTCTAAACAAGGGGCAGCACCCCTAGTCTATATATGCACCGCTAATCTCTATTCTTACATACATACATACATACATATAACGCTTTGTGCGCCATTCAAATCGGGCACGTTTTTAATTCTTGTTATCGTGAATATTACATTGCTATTCAAATGTATAGGGTGCCCTAATGTTTTAATTATTATTTTAAATCATTGTGAAAACAACATTAAAAATCAGTAGGTATATAGCATTAACATAAATAAAATATAAATTCTCAATAGGAAATTGAAAAGATACTATTAACAGTGTATGTATGTATGTATGTGTGTAAGACAGCTTTTTGCTATATAGAGAACCGCGTTGCTCAACGAAATATGTCGGTAATTAATTGACGATAAGATATCGATAATTATAATTAAACTTCATTGGAATCGCAGCAAGAAGCGGGTGTTTATTTACCTGACTGGCCCATTCACATAAATTGATCTAATTTATTTTGTTTATTACTAACCGAATGCCAACAATTAATTGGATTTTAATAATTTACAAATATGTTAATGTCACATTTGTGTTCTAAATCTGAATATATAATATTGGGTTGTAATATTTAAATTTAAATTTAAATAGAATTTGCTGAAAATGAATATAAAACAATGCTGTTGTGTCATCTTCAAAGGGTGTAAACATACGAGTATATGGATATAATATCGACAATGTTTCCGCGGTTGGGCGTCGAACGCGTCGGTGGGAGCGATTTGTTTCACTTCCTGCTGCATTCGTTTTATTAATAATAGAAGAGTTCGTATTCTACTCGTGGGTGCTTGGTTGGCGCGCGTAATAGCCGCGCTGGGAAATGCACCATCATCATGGCAGCGGCGGCAGTTCGTTTGGGGGTCGACGGTACATACATAACATGTAATTTTTATGTTCTTTGCAATCGCCAATGAAAACAGACACATGTCTCCGTAAATAATGCAACGCAACGAACGAAAACGAAAAAAAATATAGAAATGTTGATGATGATAATAGCCGCGCTATAACAAAACGCACAACAAAAGCTACAAGTCTATTAAACTATTGCGTGTATGTCACTCTTTACATACATACAAATATATGAACTCTGATTGTTTTATTCCATGAATCAACGAACCTTATACGTACACAAGTTTAAATGCACAATCTAATAAACAAAATTTGGAACCCTAAATAAGGTGCACATATTGTGTTTATTACACCGCCGCCGGATGTTATTTACTAAATAAATGTAGTATTACAGAACATGTGACAAGTGCGTTTATATATATATATATAATATAAGCGATTGTGAAGTGTGTTAATAGTGTTCTCCGGTACAACCCTTCGACGAATTTATCCTTATGGAATGCGTTTGGCAAGACCTCTGAAGGGTGGCCAGATGTCGCCACAGTGCAACCTGACGCCGGGGTCACCGACGACTCCATCATCGAGCTGTCACTATGACCCGACGGCGTCAGCTTGCTCGTTAAGCTCAGTTTCAGAGACCAACTTGCACCCAATTAAGAATTTAATATTGCTTACAGTTTTCATGAAGCATGAAAATTATTATCATATATGTCTTCTAAACTCTAATATATATATTGCCTATTTAGTTTTTTGATTTGCTGTGTGTGTGTGTGTGTTTGATATGTAACATGAAATGAAACGTTAAGCGAAATGGTAGTTTCCTAAAATCTGAAGGAATTGGCCAATATCCTATACACACACACGCTCATATATGGCTTTCCACTAACCGTGCGATATTGACTGTTTGACGGTGATTCGTATGCGCGTAGCACGCCTGCACTAAATATAAGCGAAACTCATACCGCTGCTGCTGCCAGGCAAAGCCCACCAGAGGCCAAAATTCACAAAGCGCGGCCCTAAGCTTCGTGCCGGTCAGTGTGACGTCCCGGTATGATTTGTCGGATACGTGTTCCTCGATTGTAAGTGTGATTGGAATTGTGTAGACCCTTAGGGAGCACTGGATACAACCTTCCATACTAGGGAGGATGGCTTGGATTAGAAACAATTGTTTCTTTGAAATAATAATACACAACAAAATACATCACTTGTTGTTGTTGTTGTTGTTTTTGTATAAATATTTCTTTAGCTATAGGTAATACCCCCCTATCGTGTGAATTTGGCAAAGAATGAAGCACGCGCTCGATCGATCGATTGATGTTCCGAAAGGGGTGACGATGGAAAACATTTCCTCTTTTGGCGCCCTAATCCGGAAACAATAATTGCTAACAGAAATGGAAATAACATTCGTTTATGTGTAATCTCGCGAACGGAGAGAACGAAAGGGGGAAATTAGTATTGCTTCTGCTGCATTTGGTCAGTTATAGTGGAGCGACGACGACGACGACGACGGAGAGACGTACACACACACACACACACACAGTCAGTCACTTTGGAAGGCATCAGTCGCTGTTGTTTTCCAAGCTTGATCATTAGTCAAGGATTAGGTTGGTTCCCTCCGACAAGGGTTGAAGAAACAATGCATTTGTGAATGAGTGACTGAGTCAGCGAATGAAAGAGTGAACAGGGAATACCTAATGTTGTTTTCTATACTAATAGTACAATCAATATGTTCTATATACTATTAGATACTGTGTTTCTCTGGGAAAGAAAGGGGAAACGATACCAAGTCGATTCGAGTAATTGATGTTATTTATAGAAAATAGATTATTAAATATGTAGGTAGTTGCTACGTATAGCGAGGTATGCGTAGGTACTTATAATCAATACCCTGTTTGCGTCTTTTATAGGTACCTAATCATAAAAAGTATTAAAATCAACAGAAACTATGTGTGTTTATAAGTATGTAAATCAATTGTGATACAGCTATTAAAGGTATGTACCAATTAGGTGTGTGTGCAGAAAGTGTTGTAGGACGAAGAGTAGACACGCATTTTAATAATCCAGGGTGATAGAGATGTCTGTACACAATTGTATGTATGTATGTATGTATGCGAGAAATGATAATAATAATAACAATCGGTTAATAAACGCGCGTCAGAGAACGGCGGCGCAGCAATGTAGTAACCCCCATCCACTCGTATTCGCTACCGGCGTGTTATGAATGTGCCCAATTACATCTTAAAAGCTGTGCTCCATTAATTTTCACAGCTGCTGCCTCTTAATTGGGATCCACACGCTTGATGATAAACCACGAGGCGAGCGCAGGCATATTGCACTGTACGATATACGAACGTACGTATACGTTATACGGAAACCACACAAAACCGATTACTTCATCCCATCATACATACATATATACATACATATACTACTTACACTGTACCTATATACACATTTGTTTATTACATTCAAAACTCTAAAAACACCAACAAATATTTCAATTGAAACACCTTTTATAAAAAATATTATTATATATTTATAGGTAACTGTGTATTATTTTTCTTCATATAAATATACTAATAATTAACATAAATATATATATATATATATATATATATATATATATATATATATATATATATTTATTGCTATTATTATTCATATACCATATATAGGATATATGTAGACAAAGTCACATTTATTTATAAAAAATGTTGATAAATTATAATAACTGTACTTTTATTGTTGTTAAAATTTCATAGTATAGAAATAATTCTAAAATTTGAAACCATATATTGTCCAGTGACCCCTAAGTTGTGCAAGCGTACCAATCATCTGGCACTAACTGACCATTCTGGAAATGTGTTCCGATAGTACCGCTGCGAGTTGCTGTCACACTGGAAGACTGATGATGGTGTAAGTAAATAAAAAACACACGACTTGGTACTCCACCCCATAATCGATGTATACCACTTACGTATTTTATATGTGTGCGATGTGCGTGTGTGTGTGTGATTGAACTGCATATTGCATCAACTCGATATTCGTATTATGTACATAGGTATATATGAATATGTGATCGTTTGCGTTCATTTGCTAAAAAAGCATTGCCATCATCAGGATTTGTGCAACATGCGTTGTTGCTATGGTTACGCCGGTTCACAGTGTACCGAGACAGAGTTTACGAGTCATTTCACTTCCGTTTCCGCTGAGTGATCTTTACCCATGCTACAGACGCGACTGGCTTACGTCATGGGGCGCGGAATACGAAATGCATTTGTGACTATACTCGGATGCTGAATATTTAGAATATTATACAATGTTTTTCCCCGAATGTTTATATCAAATACTCCAATAGTGTTTACTCTCTATTAATCTACTTTCCATTTTGCTTTTTAACAAAGTATAGAAAATATTTTAGGTAGTATGTGAAAACACTTAAGTATATGGTTGAGGCAATGGATTATTTTCCAAAAGTGTATTATATATATATATATATATATATATATATATATATATATATATATATATATATATAAGTATATATAATGTATAGATACTTGTTCCATTCCGTCATTTTCGTAATGTTTTTTTCTTTCTTTGGCGTTTCCATTAAGCAATCCCGAGAGTCATCTCTGCGTCCTCGCACAAAAAAGCTTCTTGACGCGGTCCATTTGGCCGTGGGCAATATCCCGACGTCCCAGTCCATGGCACTCCTGATTGCATATGGATTAACAACGTTCGCTCCGGCATTCTCATATACCGTATAGTATATACTCCGGTCGTCGACGATGTCTGCAATTTCTCTATATTTCATCTCCCCTGGTGTGCGCCGTTCGTTTGGTGCAGTCGCTCTGTCAACGTCAGGCGTCCATTCGAGCTTTTTGGACGTCCCCTCTTCGCTAGCGCCTAACAGTAGTACGGGAAACGGCCACGGCGTCATTACATAGCGTAATACCGACGACGATACGCGACATCGGAGGGTTCTGGAGCTGTATAATATATATATATATAGCATCGCTGTGCAAGCGGGAAAAGGACGGTTGCTTCACACGCCATTGCCTATACTGGCTGGCTAACATTTTCTTTCTTTGTTGCGCCACAAGACGTCTCTAATCAACGGGCGGCGCGCGGATTTTTTAAATCGCACGCCATACATCTTCTTCGACGTATACCTACTACATTGATTTCATGAATTTGTGCTCAACCAGAATAAGAAATCCTCCCCAACGAATAGAATTAAATCAAGAACCAATCCTGCTACATCAGAGAAACGCTATTCATAATGTCTTATTATGCGGACGATGAAAGTATAGTTTGGGGAATTTAAAATAGTCTTTTTGATGAATTATAATGTGTATGCGATGCGAACAAATTAAAAAGCATATGTATGTACGTACTACCTATAGTATATACATAGTACCTATTATACGAGTAGAATAGCTCATCACATATATATGTATGTATGTTATAGTATCAAACCTATTCGATCATGAAATGGCTTCACAAGTGTAACGCGGAATTGTTTTGTTTGCAATTTGGTAGTGTTCGTCGGTTGAAGGCAGCGTCGCGTCGCGTCGCCGAGTGCGAGGGCGGAGGCTCTAGCAAGCAGCAGCGGCGCGGCGGGTTGGTTCGAACCCTCCCGGCATGTGCACTGGCTGCTGCTGCTGCTGCTGCTGCTGCCAACTTCCCCGTTTTTCCCCGGGAGCGACGGCAACCAAGCAAGCAAGCAGGCAGGCAGGCAGCTAGTGAACGACAAACAAAGATAGACGCGCATTTGAGGGAGCACGAGCACATCCATGGGAGAACGGCGCGCCGGCAGCGCAGAGATAAGAGAATTGCACTGTCAAGCCGGAATGATATATTTGACCAACATTTCCATACAAGCCCGGGTCCGCGCGGGACGGATATACCAGGAGGGTATTGCCAGCGCGCGCGAGAGAGAGAGAGAGGATTTCCAATGAAACGAAATCCTGCCACCTCCATCCCTCAGCAACCCCCCCCCCCCCCCAACCCCAGCAGCCGACTGGCTGAAACGTGCGTAATCTCGCCAATTCAAATTAACACACGCGTGCACGAACTCACCCAAATATTTGGCTCACGATCGAAGCCGACGTGCAAACACAACACCGTCATTTGATCTATGGTCCAGTCTACCACCACGCAACGCCATCAACCACTGTTGCTTCACCACCACCACAAACTATCTAACACTTATGTATATTAAGTATTAAATAAATAAATAAATGCGTCTTGATTGGTTTGTTGATTAAAAATATGATGGCCGTCGGGATAATTCGATACCATCATTGGTTGCTTGGCATTATCCATGGAAGATTATACCAAGTAGGTACCTACTACATATCTGACTTATTTATGAATATTCTTGCAAACCTGTTCTTATAGCGAGGACTAGCCCAGGGTCAAGGACGAAAACTAATACTGCTCACACAGGGCTTCATAACCATTGCATATACATATATACGCAGGTAGACGTTGCAACATTACTGTTCACAGAGTTTGTTTATTCATGTTTTGTGTAGTTTCATACTTTTTTCTTTTCTTCTTCTTTTAAAGTAATTTTCTTGCATTTGCTGGGACATCAGTTTCAAGAGAGAGAGAGAGAGAGAGAGAATGCGCGCAAGGTATTTTTATTGTGTAGTTGAATGCACTTTGCCATTTATTTTACACTGTATATGTTTTACCAAATGAACTGTTGTATGTATGTATGTATGTATGTATGTAAAATAGACATATTAGAACAATTGTAGAGGTTTCTCTCTGTTTACCAAAAGAGCTGGAAACGAATGTTACAGTTACAACTCGTGCCCCTAACGTTGACCAGGTGTACCACAAAGTATTTAATTAATAGCATTGCGCGTTTGTATCTCTGTCCCTTTGACATTCTGTATAGATATCTTTTCCATGGACCACAAACACTACACTGGTGGAAACAGTCACAGAGATAGATAGAGAAAGAGATAAAGTGGCCTAGTATGGTTCAGCTCATCGTAACTGTGCTATCTAATATACAAGTTGAATTCTTTACATACATATGTATGTATGTATGTATATAAACCGTGTTGAATCTTTAGAAAATCGTGAGAAACGCACACGGATATACACATACATACATCCATCCATCTACTTGTATACAAGAATAAGATTTAAACATGTATATACAGTGTGAGTCTGTAAACGCGACAATTGCCCAGCATGGAGTCTGCGTCCAACATATTAAAAAATGAGATGGGAAAAAAATTAAAAGGAACAGAAAAAAAATATTCAACCGCGCGCTCCAAAAAAGTTGCTTGGCTTTACTCGTATAATAAGTATACCTACATGTGTATTAAAATGTGTTTTATATCATTTGGATTTAATTACTAATTACTAACACAATCTCTGCATGAAAGAATCACGGTATTTGGGAAAATGTATGTCGGATCGAATTTTCGCAAGAAAAAAATAAACTAATTATATTTCATTATAATGGCACACAGATGTATCAATGGCAACGATTTAAAATACAATTAGGCATATATTTGATTTGGTGGGGTCGTGACCAATCAAAATGTAGTTTATATCCGTATTGTTATTAATATTAGAAATAATAATAATAATAGGTATATGTTTTAGAAAACAAAAGAAATGGACTTTCCAAAACATTGTATATATATATGTGTGTGTGTGTGTGTGTGTATACTAATATAAAGAAAAGGAGAGAAGAGAAGAGAGAGAGAAAAAAAAATAGTTAAGAAATGTGCCTGGTGTGTATATTTGTTGGTCGAGAAGGCTCACCGCGTGAGACCGGCCACAAATCAAACGATGTCCGAAACGCACAGAGGAGATGGCCGCGCTAAGCTTTTCTCTCTAACTAGCTAGACACACTTGGAGAGCTTGGCATGCGATGCGATGCGATGCGATGCGATGCGGTATCTGGCCGCAGCCATCTCTGATCGACCACAGGCTCAAGATCGTTTTACACTTGTTCAAGATGAACTGTTGCCTGTATGGTGTATGTGTGTGTGTGTGTGCCCCATCCGCGATGTTTAAAGATCCATCTCGATAACAATGACACACTATGATTCTTCAACTTGCATCATACCATGTAGAAATGTGTATGAATATATCCTCAACAACAACTAAACGGATTAGTCCCTTGTAGCATGAGTTACCACCACAGTTGTGAATTATTTTTGTATCACGTGATGTGGTTTCATTGTAAATAAGATATGATTGAGCAAAACATTTATTATTATTTGTTTGCTATGAAATTTAATACTTATATAAAAATAAAAGCTGTATGTATGTATGTATGTATGTATGTACTTCTAGATATATATATACATATGGTAATGATGTCCTCTGGCAATATTTCATCACTTTTAACAGTTAACTAGCCTCTTGTATGTACATACATACATAGAAGAAGAAACCATGAGCGTAACAACGAGGGGGATGTACTTTACTGTATCACTTTTCACATTATCTCTCTCCCTCCCAGATAATGCATCCAGTACTACACAATACCTGCATTGTTATACTCCATTATCCGAACACACAATACGGATATTATCGCCGTAGCACTATGTATGTATGTATGTACCTATACATGTATTTGCAATCGGATATTGTTTTACGTAATTATTCTTTTTTCTTCTTCTTCTTCTTCTATCCTACACCCCATCATATAAATATTTATTTCATAACGTATTGTTCAAAACAACCATTGAAGAATTGATAGGTAGGTACACTATATAGGTAATAAGATCAACATGGTGTGTAGTAAACAATGCATTCATTGAGAAAAAGTCCGGGTGTATAGCTTCAAGTAGGTTCACTTCCTGTGTTAGTTCTCGTCAGTTGCACAAGTTCCGGGCGACTTTTCCACCGCCTTCTCAATTGCTACACCATTGTTCATCGATGCTGGTTTGTTGTGGAGGCATTGGCTCCAGCGCAAGCTTTTCATATAACAATCCAAATTGCATCAACGAGAACGCGATTCTAGTCGTGTTGTTGGTGGCGGCGGCGGTGTGGGGCCGCAGTAGAGCGCTAATGGTTCTGCCAGAATAATGGATGGAATTGCATTAAAATGTGATCTGCATAGCCTAGCCTGGGCGCACACATTCCGTTCGGGCTGCCCCCTCGACAGTTCCAGTGCCAACGAGACGAGCACTGCCGCAAAATGTAATTAGGATCTTTTTCACTCGACGCTATGTTTACATTGAGCGCCATTCCGTTGTCGCTGCCACTGCCATTGCCATTGCCACTACCACCACCATCACCATCGCCCGCCTCGACAATCTCTCTGTTTCCATCAGCGCACGTCACTCTTTTGTCAATGTTCATTTTGATACGTTCCGGACGACGAACCAACAACGAAACAAGCAAAAGAATACTATATACATATTTACTATATATCGTATATATATATATACAATACATGTTTGTAAATAAAATGTTATTTAGAATTTCTTTCTCTATACTATATAGTAGATAGTCCATCCGCTAATTCACGCTCTTGTGTTTTACCACAAACCGGCTCGACTTAGCAGTAGTATTATTCTCGTAATGTTTAAACATAATTCAAACGTCTGCTGTATGGAGTGTGTGGAGTTTCTCACGCATATGCGTGCAATGCTCGTTGAACCACGACGTCTTCAAGTTTGCGGTGAAGCAAACTGAACCGCATGTAATTGGCGGCCGCCCTTTCATTGCACAAACACAATAACACCCTTCTTATTCGCTCTTTTCAACACACACACACATACATCGTTTCTGTTTTATATCCCAAAATATTATATACTATCATGATGACGCATACACTGTATACATTTAAATCAAATGCATTTTTAATTTTATATAATAATAAAATATGTTGCTGCAACTCTGTATAGTAATTAAAAGAAATGTTTCGCTCAGGTGTGTTTCGAATTGTAATAAAGATAAAACAGTCGTAAAACTGTAGAAAAAGTGCCGAAAATTATCCCTCTACCAAATTGTAACTAAACACAGTTAATAACCGGGTAGTTAGTTATCGGTTAGTAGTGCCGCCGCCGGGCAATCAGTCGGAAAGTTGACAAACATGAGTTAGAATTTACGCACGCGTAAACCATAATCGATACATGATCGCAGGAAGACAGGTGTTTAGAACAGGTGGACATGGACGAAAAATTACATGGTGTTTTGCACCTTGAAATTCGCGTATGAGAAATGGTTTAAATTATAATTTATTGTCATGCATTAATTGGAAATATTATTATTATTTTAAATTAATACTATATAGATTTATAGTTTTTTTTTATGAATACAACTGTAATAAATTTATTTCCCTCTAAGCTTATAACAATAAAGAAAGAAAAAAAAAAACCCCAATTTAAACGTAAGGTATGGTAATATATGCACTTCGGTACGTCTATCACGGCTGTTCAAAATCGTGTTTTCGTCTGGTCGGACAAGAAAAGTGCGTGTCGTTTTCAAATATAACGTATTCGGCAGTTATGCAAAAAAAAACAAAAAAAAACCCTAGTGTATATATCTGAAATATACAGGATTTAATAGCATTGTGATGTAGATAGAACGCGTGGACGAAACGGTATAGCGAAAGGAACTAGTCGTTTCCATGAATAAAAATGTCCTATGCACATGTGTGTGTGTGTGTGTGTGTGTGTGTGCACCAAACAAAACGTAAAACGTAAACGTATATCGGTCGCACAGTGATTTGTCGTTGTAGTGTTGCGTGCGATGCACCAGCACACGACATCGTGTCAAGTGTGTGTGTGTGTGCGTAATGCATGCGCAGTTGTTGCGGTCGACATTCTCGCGTTTTGCGGTGTCTCATTATTTATAGAAAGAGGTCCATCCGACCGCTGTGCCGTGTCAAACGAGGAGGCCGTTGTCAGTTACCGGGAATTAATTTTTTATCATTTGTGGTTTACGCTGAAAACACAATCTGTGACACGTCATAATATGATTGTAGCTACAGTCACAAATCGCGTTGTTATTATTAAATCAAGTAATAGAAACTTTTTCCCCATATGTTTGATAGAATTTTCTATAAATTATCATGTTAACGTTGAAATTAGCGCGCATGAACCGAATTATTCGTTTTCTGTGTTACACATACACACACGGGCAGCACGTCAGACGTGTGTTTATTTATTGCCAATGTACCAAGGATCTCACTTTTTTAACTCATATTTCGCCAGGGACAAGAGAGACACTGCTAGATGGAGATGCGTGCGCGTTAGAATGAAATGGCAAGTGTAGTCAGCTCTGAGGGTTATTTATGATGCTTTCCCACTTGTGCTTCTCCGTATAAACACACACACACAGCCCCAAACAACATAAAGAACGTATCTTGTGCGCTAGCTAGATAGATAGATAGAAAGAAAGAAGAAGAAAAAATACAGGAACGGTAATCCCGAACCTTGATGTATTGACGCACCCATGCTACACCATACGACGCCATGTAACGCCATGGGCCACTAGCATCCGTTCAAACATTCTTTTCAATTTTCAAATATATACAACATACATATATCCAATTTCCCAAATGTTTCGTTCACTTTGCATCTCTGTTCGCGGTATGCAAGCCAGGTGTTGGTTTCCAGATGCATTTTCAATGATTTCCTCCGAGACTTTATATTATTATATAGGTAGTACTTATATATATATATAAATATACGCGAGTAGAAAATTGTTTTTAAGCAAATATTTAATTTCAATTTATACTAAAGTGAATTGTATTTAATCTGTTTGAAAATGATCAAATGTTATTTCCTTTGTATAATCACTGCAACAATTATTGGCATGCTAACAAAGGGTATACGATCATTGTTCTTGCTTCCTCGATGATATCTGGCAGAGTGGTAGAGGGATAGGTTTCGCTCGACGCGGCATTGCATTCGTATGTCCCCATGGGAAGCATTAAGGTGTCTGTAAACGGGCACTAATTATACTGCTGCTGCGACTACTAGTGGTGGGTGATGCGGCGGCCACCGGGTTTGGACCTGGCCGCGCTGATGAAGCTCTCGCGTACCCAGTCATCGCAATTAGCTAAATGGCAACTTAAGATATAATCCCAAATGGTTTATTCTCCCGGGGCATAATTACGTCTCCGGCCAGATTAGTTTCCATCTTCCGCGGCCAATAATAATAGTAATAAGGTGACGCGGATATATTTCGATTTTTCCATCGTCACAATCCGCGCAATGTGTTTCTTATCGAGGGTGTGTGTGTGTGTACGTTACGTTACGTTACCTACCCATCCGCCGGTGTGCAATTTACGAGTCTGTTTCATTGTCGCCGGGATCGAGACTCAGGACGTCGGGACGCTGCACGGGATGCTATACTATATATAGTATACGCGAAGTAATGCTCTGACGACGGCGAATGGCTCTCCGAGGAGTAATATCGGGCCACCTAATAGCTTACCAAATAGCCTCTGAAACACCTTTTTAATGAACTATTGTAGCAGGAAATGAAAATGGGGACCGACGGGGACGAACGGCATCAGTAGAGGGTATTGGAGATGTGGTATGCAGGAGGTGGCTGTAGTGGGAGACGGGATGAAGGGCAAAAGGGACCAGGGTGGTGGTGACGACGCACGCTCCGGGAACACTAACGACCGAACGACGCGATCCGTCACGACACATAACCTTCCTGACTCTGCACATCAATGAATAACACTAACGGACATACACGACATCAACGATTAAACTTTACATATATATATATATATATAATATGTGAATCACTTGATTTATATCATCAGACATTTATTTAAATACGCATCACAATGAAAATTGTTGCTTTGTTTTAAAACTGATTGATATTTCGTTCATTATTTAGTCAACATTTGAAATTATATTCCAGTAGAAAAGTTGAATATGAAAAATAACAAACGCAAAAGGAATATGTATATAAGGGGGTTAGACGATGGAATGGAATGGAATGTTTGTGATGAATCGTTTGAAAAACACCACTGAAACTCTCATGCAAATCGAAACCCAAAGACCAAGAGACATTGAAACTAGGCACAAAAAAGGCATTCGCCTTGAAAAGAAGAAGACAACAACGACTACGACGACGACGACGACATCGTGAAAAACATCTGAGAGACGCGCGGTAGTGTTGTCGCCAGAAATGGAACGGAACAGAAAATATTCTGCCGTTTCTTCTTCTTTGGGAGTTGTTCTTACAGCAGCAGCAGCAGCAGCAGCAGCAGTGTGGAAAGAACACCCACACACACACACACATTCATACATACAGTTGATAAGACCCCCTCGACAATTTATCACCGTTGCAGAAGCATTAACCCACAGCAGGTGAATGCGCATGCGTTCTATACGGGCAGTGGGAGCGAGATGGAAGACAATGGTGTGAAACGGTAATGGTGCCAGAGCAGAGCGCGTGGTGAAAAATGATGATGACACGGATTCGTGAATGAACGAAAAAGTCCTAAGGGATTGCGCCCTGTATTCCAAACTTGGATCTATCTTTCTATATTCTCTCTCTCTTTCTGTATGTGTATATACTAGCAAATTGGTCAGTATATACTACTTTTATAGAATATCGATAAAATACAGTTAAAGAATAAGGAAAAAATGAAAATGAATTTAAATCTTCACTATATAAATAGAAAAGTGTAATTGGTAAGTAAGATAACAAACACATATTGAGTAGGTAACATTTGTGTAAAGAAGGTATTGTCCGAATCGAATAGTCGAGAGCGTTAGGCAAGCGTCCGTAACATGACCGGGGCAAGTGCGGCACGTTCGCGGCAACCACGTCCATTTCGACGGGCGAACGGACAGTAATCGCCCTCTTCAGACTCGTAAACAGGGCTAAAATGACCACCGAGACACACCGGGATGGCTCTTAATGGATTCCGAACTCGCATCGCGACCATACAGATCTAAGCTCAATTCCACACTTTACATCCAGCCACACAAACACAAACGCACACACACACACACACATCTAAGACATTTCTAATCAATTTCAAACAACTATAGAAATTTAATAATAATAACGCGGGTGGTGTATTATAGGGAGGAAGAGGAGGCTGCGCTCACACACGCTCCCTCTACATTCATAATAAATGATCATACCCGCGTAGTACAATTAGCCATAGCGCCTGGGTAATTAGTGTAAATTGTACGAGCAGCACCAAGCGGGCCGCGTGGCGAACGAATGAATTACTATTATAAAAAAGT
The DNA here is from genome assembly GCA_018344505.1 of Nebria ingens riversi. NCBI lineage: Eukaryota > Metazoa > Arthropoda > Insecta > Coleoptera > Carabidae > Nebria > Nebria ingens. The sequence goes on along the minus strand of JADQWA010000038.1, from coordinate 84,844 downwards.
GTGTAATATACACTCGATTAAATCAACACATTTTTGTCCCTGGTAAATGTATTTTTTAAACGAATTTGTCGTTTTTAATTTCATTATTCAAAAAGCGACGCTCAACGATGGTTTTGAAATAGTTTTACGACTCAAACATACGTTTATTAGAAAAGGAAATACGAGTAAAAATCGATGAAACAATTACGGAAAGCGGCAGTCATGATGTGCGTTGCAGAACACAGAGGAACGAAGTACGCGCCGCCTCCGTACATAATCTCATTTGCTGGCAGCAAGGGACGGCCGAGATCTAATTAGGACGGGAAGTTGATCGGTAATTACTCCGATTAATCAATTCCTATCCCATTTGTACAAGGGCCCTCTATGATGATGAGGTGTGCGACTTTGTTGCGTCATCTTACATTCGTGTATACGTAAACGGCTTACAATTTCGATATAAATATTAAAATAATGTACTCCACCAAAAAATGTCCGCTCGCAAACCATTTCCAATAACACAAAAATTCATCATTGTCCTATGAAAACGATTGGAATGCATGTTTTGCAGATGCGGTGCGATGCGATGCGATGCGAATTATTGCTAAACATAATTTTAAATATCAGCAGCGTGCAATTAAGCCCAGTCGCCTAAATTCGGCCACAAATTACGCGTTTGCAGTTTTGTGAACGTAAATTACACCTATACATGGCCAACGAACGATGCATGTTGTTGTTGTTGTTGTTGCAATAAAATGTGTTGTTTGTACACAACACACATACACATACAGTTTAATAGTTTAAAATTTCATGTTTTCATAGAAAAAATATTCCAACAAAACACTCACCAATTGTTGACTTGAAGGATTGTAAGGCCCGTGTCCTGTGCCAGCTGTTTCTTCTGGTCCTCCGAAGGATACGGATGCTGAAACAATAAACAGTATTATTTATCGTTTCCAGTATTTTGTGTGAATATTATAAAAAACTTTAAAAAAAATACGATTTCCGTCGTATTTATTACAAAAATGTTCATAACTCATTTCTATTTTATAAATGATGTACCCCCTTTTTACCCCTCACCACCCCACACATACACACACACATACATACATACGATATATGTGAAAAAGGGTTGGTAGATGAATTTGACGACAAATACTATTATATATTTTAGTTCTCGTATCAAATTACGAAGTCTAACGTACATTTGTGATAAGTTTGTAATACACACACACACATATAAATATATATATATATATATACCTATATAGAAATACACAAAGAACACACGTATCTAGGTATATGTATCTGTGTAAATGATTGACGGGCCCGTTTTTATTTGAGAGTGTGGGTGGGACAGGTGTACCTCTCCAGTACGTGTCCAGGGGCTCTTTGGCTATTGTCCGTGAAACACACCGGCCGGTGTCCGATTACACAGCGCGACTTGGTATATTAATACGTATTACTATAAAACGATTGTTAACTACACGAATGAAATATGGATTTTAAACAATAATCAAATAAACAATGGGATTCAAGCTTTGAAGTTAATCATTTATATTTTATTTAAATTCTCTATTGAAGCAAGATACTAAAATATATCTATGTAGTAAAATTTGTAAATGATGTGTGTGTGTGTGTGTGTGTTGGTGGTGATTCAATGTATGTATGTATGTATGTACACCTATGTTGTCTATGGTGAGAGGGTGGTTGCTCTATGAAAAAGAGAGAGCGAGAGAGCAATCTTGGTAATTGGCGAGGGCTGGACCAGCCGACACTCTCAAACAATCCAATTCCGGCGAAAACAATAGCCATAAGTGGAACGCTTCACGGGACTCGGAGCGGCTGTCTAGTTGCCGTCACTGTCATTCCTAACAACGAGAGAACGACAAAGAGAACGACCCACCACACAACAGTAGTACTGAAACGCGTTGAGGAGGAAGAAGAAGAAGTATGTATGTATGTATGTATACCTACTACATATAACACCACATGTACATACATACATACAGTGGTGTTAGAAGAGACCAATTCGCACGGCTCTTACTTTACCATTCAACCGATTAAACTTCACTTGGAACCCTAACTAGCCCGATCATCATTTTCATCTGGTTTACCAGTGAAAAATGAATTTTAACATCTAAACATTCATTTGTTCTAATGCGATGTAAAACAAACTTTAAATAAACAAGTTATATGTGTCATGTTTTAAATCATTTCGTAGATACATATATAATAATAATAATAAATTGAAAAATGTACGCATGTGTAAGATATAGGAAAACAGTGCAAGCAAATAGTGTAAAATCGCGTTAAATGAGAACCGGCGCCGTAACAATTTGGCGCTAGGGGTAACTGTAGACAGAACACATCACGTCTCTCCCCAAACGGCTTTGCTGGTGGCGCACAATGTGTACGTCCGCGACCTGTGGATGAAATTGCCAATAAAAGCCATCCAATAGGTACGAAACGACGTCAGGCGTCGCTCGCGTATAGCGGCCTTCACAATGGGAGCGGCGGCGTGTGCTTAAAACACGCTGGCTTACACCCCTACCCATCTTCAATCTACGCGAAACAAATGGGATTTTGAATATCGTTCGATTATCCTTGCACGTATGCTTTCCATATGGACCACTTTTCGGGAGTAATATTTCCAACTTCACTCAATACACTCATAAGAAGCTATCAATTTATTATTATTATTATTATTTTTAAACATTTCTTTCGCTCATGTTAAAAGATGAAGATGAAATAAGTATATGTTGCTTTGAATTTATTAAACTATAATCACCCATTTCCTTGACTATCGATTTTATTTACATCTTATAAATCTATTTCTTTGTGTTGTAAATATATATTTTTTACTACAGGGTCATTACCTACTGATTCTACTTAAGAATTAGAAAGGTATTTGAATCAATTGACATTCATCGCATATGTTATTGTTTCATATTTTATGTATCACAAATTAATTCGTTTTTCAAAAATTATATATGTTGCTACCCATAGAGAGAGCGAAAGAGAGAGATTATATATAATTGTGAAAGTATAACACCCAGTGCCATAGCAGCAAATTGCATGGCTTTTAAACTGAACGAGATATTGATGAACACGTTCGCATGTGACTTTAACAGTACCTACTAAAGACATGTATCATTTTTCACTTTGGTCCACACCCAGTAAATGATGCGACTACCAAAGCATACACATACAAGACTGAGAGGTAAAAGTCACACGGAGGAATCGACCTGTAGATATAGAGGGCCGGTAATGATGGCTGTTTTACCGATGGACTACCACGCCTTTCAGATACACGCACGCACGTACATACATACATACATACATAGATAGAGCCCAACTGAGGCTAGCTATAGATGTAGTCATATACATGCTGAAAGATCAGCCAAGCCAGAGCACGCACACGTTTTATGCTGACTGTCATCGTCGTTCGCTTAACGAATGCCGGGGAGTCCGTGTCATCGGGTCCGCCCACGCCATTGTCAAACTACTCGGCGACGACGGCGACGTCCTCCTCTACGACTGTCACGTTTTAATTTCGACATGCGGCGGCTCGGTGACAATGGAAGCACAGCGGCACGATTGTTCCAAACGTCGACTCGTTTCAAACTGTCGTGCCAGCGTTTTTGACAGAGATCATGCTAATTTGTATGTCAACCATTTGTTCGTTCCCCATGGCTTGCGTCAGCGATTATAATGCATATTAGTATCATATTTGATTATTTCTCATACATATATGTATGTATGTACATATATTTAGAAACTATCTGAGAATATTTCTACATTTTTACCCATAATCATAAATATAAGAATAATTACAAATTCATAATAATTGAAATAATACAGATCCACTGTTACTATATGTATATGTTGATGTATGTACAGATTGCACAAATAACATATACTACGTACGTATGTATGCTTACGTTATAGAAGAGATGGTAAATCTGGCGCAGGTTATAATTAGTAATGCCTTATTACCCAAGCTTCGTTGTTTAATGACGTGCGCGTTCGCTGGCTAGCTTAATTATTCATGTTGATTAATAATTACGCTATGTAAACATTTTATTCTAGCAGTCGTCGCGTCAGATGAAAAGATTAACCACACTCACAAATGCATGTGCATCTTATTGCTTCGTCCACCACAGAAGATGAATTTGTTTATAGAACTGGCGCTAAGAATGTGAGTAATGCACAAATTGGCCAACCGTACCAATAACGTTTCGAAAATATTCGCTAACGGGATGATTGATCTGGATTTCAAATAATTCCATTATGAAAATATGTTTATGTATAGTACCTAATAAATCTTTGAAATGCGTCTTTTTAAAAATTATTATGACTTGTCTATGGGGGTTTTTTTTTTTATTCGATATGAAAAATATTGTATATTGTTGAAATTGAGTAGGGGGTACGTTGATTGCAGTTGTAAATTTGAAATGGTGAACGTTCTTGTGCATCTCGGTGTTGTGTGATGTGTGTTCCCGACGGTATGCTGAAAATCGCTACCCCTACACATGACGTACTCAACATTTGAATACGAAGTCCATTTCGAGAAGAAAAAGTCCACGCATATAGGTACAGAGTGTGTCAAGACACAACACACACACACACACACACATACATAGAATGGATTCCCACACGTAATCATAAAAATCACTATGCATTCTGTTCTGATGCATCAAAACATCGGTGGTGGCAATTCGATCCCATCCCGACGGGGTGACTTAGGTGTTTTGGAATTGTTCTTTTTTCCCCGTTTCACTTGGAAAAGAAGCAGCAAGGCACGACGGGCGGTAAAGTGAAGTGAAGTGAAGTGAAGAGGGAGTAAGGTAGGTAGAGAGCATAAGGGTTATATGCAACCCCATAGAGAAACACTAGATATCACGAATGGAGGCGGGAAATGTTGCGGGTTATGGGTCTCCGAGGTACCCTTCCAAGGTGTGATGGGAAACGAATGGAGGACCTGCGGTGTTTTTCACGGTGGCTTCTTCGCGCGGATTCCGCGACTCTGCGGTGGCAGCTTAATGGCACAACCCGCCCGACGCCATCCTCTGGGGAACTCGCCAAGGGAACAAATGGTGCAGTACGTACTCGTACATTTTCCTATTCGTCGAACATTGCCTTGACAGAGCCACATCACCTCCACACCCGTTGCAAATCATTCACGATTTCTTCAACCGCAAATGCAATGGTTTTATGCTTATATGCTTATTTTATTTATTTATATATCTCTGTATTTCGCACAAATAATAAAAATGCTAAATATATTTTTAGTTTAGCATTAAATAAATAACAAATTGTTACTAAGAAATATACAATCTAGCCAATCTAGTAAAGAATTAGAACATAGATACACATGGCACACTCATACATACATACATAGCAAGTAGTATAAGTAAGCGAACGAAACCCTAGGCAATTCATTTTGCCGAAAACTCTAAAAGGAAACGAGCACAACATGACATGCAGATCATGGCGTGTGGGGGTGGAGAAGAGTATCCGGTAACTGTGGGACACACACAGACAGACAGACAGACAGAAAGCAGCTAAAGAACAGAGTCGCGCGTACTATTCCACGCGAGACGAACGAGACACAAAATGTTGAAAACAAACCGGGAGAACGTCGAGTAGGGATTTAAAGAAACATGATACCAGGACATGGAAATACTGGAACGCAAACTGCCAACATCCTAACCACCGCATCACCAAAATGCTAGTAGTGCATTTCATCAACGCGGAAAACACAATTTTATATGACAAAATAATCAATACCATTTTGTTATTTGACTATTGAATTGTGTGTTGCGTGTTTGAATCATTCCCGTTTAATAGGAATGATGGAGAAAAAAACATGATACGGATTCATTAGTGATTCAATCGCGACAGTATGACCAAAAACATCTCATTACAGATACACATCGATGAAGAGACCATATTGAGAGTTGTATACATGCTGTGTTTATACCTAGCTAGCTAACGGTATGTCTGTGTGTCTGTGTGTGTGGGTAAACTAACGACAATTCGACAACGCGGTATACGAGAGAGAACCACAAGACTATTCCTTGGGGATGCGTGAATTTCAATTGCCGTCGGCTGGTGGCCTGCAACTTTCATGAGATGTGCCCGCGCTCTGTCGGCCATCATTGAAGCTGTTGTAAAAATAATGCAGTCCCCAGGTCCCCAACGCGCCGTGAATTCATTTCTTTATTGTGTCGTCTTGCACTACACTCTGTAGTAGTAGTAGTAGTAGCTATATACGGCGCGACAACTGTATCATCCTTAGTACCGCACACAAATAACTTCCAAATCATTTTTAATGGAATTACGGTCTACAGTAGATATATTCTTTCTTGTAAAGTAAAATCTACTTGTAGGTGTATATATATATATATATATATATTGGATTCGCATGTGACGTCGAATGTCAACAATTGGTCCACAGACGGTGGTGCATGTGGAGAGACATAGCGCCGCTGACAAGAGACACTAACATAACATATCTAGGAGACATATCTCTAACCCGCAACCAGGCAGGCCCAACCAAAAGCGATTGTGTTCTAGTCCTGGCCTGGATGTGCCATCCGTCCGTCCATCAGTCCCCCTGGTTTGGTCCTGGCGCAGGCAGCCACGGTTGTCGCTTCAGGTCGTTTGTCATTCCGTCCTTCTGGTTCATTTATCTATTGATCATTGCGTCACCGCTGCTGCTGCTGCTGCTGCTACTGCTGCTGCTGCTGCTGCCACCGCCGCCGCCGCCGTAGCCGGGAGCGGGAGCCAAGCGCGAGCGAGCGAACGTTCATTTTGTTTCTCTGCTGGCGTGTGTTGCGTTGATAACGCTGGTACTCTGTCACCGGTGACACTATCGGTCCTAGCCGACCTCTCGCGCTCGACCTTACGTAACCTCCTCTCTGCCATCTACCCTTCGTAGTAACCAACCACCCACCCACTCACTCACTCTTTGGCTGTTGTTGAACCGCATGTGTGTACCGAGCGCGAGAGGAGCCGGTCGCATATTACAGAATAAATTATGTGCCGAGAAAAGTAAATTTGAAAAGATGTTCTCATATGTGTGTTTAGTCAATGTTGCCATGCCATGACGTGGAGTATTCAAATCATAATAAATATGTTTAAACAAAGGGCCAGTTTTGTAATCAAACGCAAAGTAATCGAAAATAAGAATGCACAGATGAAATGACGCGTTTTTTCGAGGGACGCAGGTGCTAGTCGGTATGTTGGGCTTAGTGGCAAAGCCCTAGCACGCACCATGTGCCGGCACCGGCGACCAGTCACACAATTATGTACGTTATTGCTTAGCCCGTATGTGTGTGTGTGCGTGTGTGTGTGTGCGTGTGTGTGTGTGCGCCCCCGTTTTCCATTCTCTTTTGATGCGCCTGGCTCCCTCATTGCCGAGGATATTTCATATTTTAGGGGATTTTTATGATCAGAACATATTGCAGTTTATAGTTCACGGCGGAGTGACCCGACATCGCGGTCTATGGTCCTAAGAGCCGCGTATCCCGAACGTGTGGCGGCGAAGGGAGTGGCAACGCAAGGGGACTGGTAAATCCTACGTGGATTTCCTGTCGCGGAAAGCAGGACACATGTCGATGCCGGCTCCGGGATCTCTCGTGCCGGATAAACTGGGATAACCATACCGGAAATATAACGTGTGGGCGAGATGCACACACACACACACACACACACGTACACAGCATCAGTAGTAGCAGCCGTGTACCCATCAGCCAGCGGAAATAGAAGTTCGTAACCGGAAAGACTATTTTTTCATTTCACCCTCACGACATATCGAAATCAACGGGGTGCTTTAAGTGGTAAATATATTATTTTTTAAACTATCAAAATATTTCTGCATCAGTTGTAACTAGATGTCATATATAGTCCGAAAGCCATTTTGACGAAGCATTATTTTGTTTTAGAGAAACGGAAGAGGATGAAGAAGTAGAAGAAGACGATGAAGAAAAAAAGGGACATTTAACGGTAGAAGTCTCCGTAGGTATTAATTAAAACACTGTCACCCTGGCAACGTGAACGAACGAACGAACGAACCCAACGGTCGTTTGGGTATTCTCATACTTCAGTTTTCAGCAGCGCGCGCGCGTACTCCTCCTCGACTGCTTGCTTGCTTGTCGGTGGTAATTACTGTCACGTGACCAAGGTAACTCTCGCTGCAATTTCATTAGAGCTTAACGGTGTCCATAAATCGTAATGTCGGCGGCGATGCCGGCGAAGGTGGCGGCACCAACGTTCCTCGGAGGCGCTAGATATATACTAACGAGTCAGTCGGTGCCAAACCCAGATTCACGTTCTCGCACAAGGAAACCTAATCAAATATGTGATGGCTTTCTCCAAGTCTATAGATATATGCATTCAACTGATTTTTTTTTTTTATTCCCTAACATTATAAACAGTATAAATAAACTGTCGTTTACAAGATTTATTCTATAACGCTTCACACGGTGTGTGTGTGTGTGTGTGTGCGAGTATGATATAGACTGGTTTGCCTTGCTACAAGAGAAATAGTTGATTTTCTTCCGGTTTAAAATATTTATATAAATACGCAATATCTATGATGAAATAAACGAAAATAGTTCCGAGGGATCCACGATAATTATACAAAGGGACATATCTATCGCACGTGCATCTCTCTCGGGTGTAGGATTAGCAACAGGGGTTAATGAGTCGTGGAAGTAATCCTGGATCAGTGCACCCCTCAATACTAACAGCGAAACCCAGAGATAGGACACCATGCATGTATATATGTACATACATACACACATTGATCTGTTCGTCGGTTGATGTCGTCATCTTGTTTACAAGAAAGTTTAAAATATCACACACACACACACACGCACATACATGTCGGTCGCTTTTAAGCGGGAATCGCCTGACGGTATTAAATATTAATCCCAATGCCGGTCAAGATGGTGGCCGGTGGTCGCCTCTGGGGACAGAGCAGCACGTTCACCGTTATCTACGGTTGGTCGCGACGCGAATAAGGTCCAATACTGGCCGGCCATCCGTTAATTCTAGCTGACAGGTAGACAGCGCACCCGGATTTCCTTCGGGAGCTTGCGATCTCAACTCAACCACCAACCTGCTTCTTATATCACATATACACTAGATCCGCCGACCTACCCGTGTATATCCACGGGGGATACCTTTGTATATATATATATACAAACTGTACCAACCGGCTTACAAATACAATCATATCACTATACTGATTCAAACTTTCAAAGGATTACCGTACAAAAAATACTTTCAACGAGATACACAAACAACATTTAATATTATTACCAATCTATAAATCTATCTAAGTAATTTAATCTTTAGTGAATTGTAAATTATATTAAGTAATTAACTGAAAGTATATTAAATTGATGTATGTAGGTATATGCACAAGTTGTGAATAAATTTGCAATAAAATGTAAAAAACAATTAGTGGTTAAATGTAGTTAGGAATCAGTCAATGAGTGCACCACGACAATAAATGTATTCACGGTAATAACAACAAAAACAACAGATCTATACTAGTGTTGAAGGTATTGAGAAGCCGTTAACAGGCATGTAAACACAACGGTTGGCAAGTGAAGCACTTGGCTTGGCGGCGGCGAAATGGTATAGATATTGCCGCGGCGATGCGGATTCAACGTCCGACTAGGGACCCCAAAAGTGGTTGTTCCTACCCTTTTTAACATTTCCTATGCAAATCCTTTAAGAAGCAGCGGTCACATTCAAACCCAGCGCGCACTTCTTTACGACGTCATCAAGATTCGTATCTTAATGTGTGTGAGCACAAAACCACGTTTTGTTCAAACTGTGGGGACATTTGGCAGGAGGGACTAAATTATTACCAGAAATAAACAATTACCTACGCGAAACCAGGATCAAATCTAAACGTTTACTTTACATCTTAAAGAATTACACGAATTGAAATTCTAAATTCGGTTAAAGGTAAGCTGTTCTATCTTTCGCGCAAACTTGCGTATACGAATAAATGTTATTTCTATAATGTGTAAACGCGGTTATAAAAGTTATGTAAATCGTTTGATATATGAAATATTTATTTGAAAATTCCCGGTGACGAAAAAATATAAATGTATATATACTGAAGAGTGCCGTGCACGTCCCAAAGCAAAAACTAACCAACAGTTCAATCAGTGTGAGTGCTACGACCAAAAGGTGAAGAAGCAGCAAGGCGGGAAGGGGGGGGGGGGGCTTTAGGTTTAGGAAACAGGACATCGAAATATGTTGTTGTTATATATATATATATATATATATATATATATATATATATATATATATATATATATATATATATATATATTATATATATAAATATATAAGTATGTGTGTGTGTGTATATATATAGATATATACTACATATATATATACGGTTGTCGTACAGAGTAACGCATCGATCACTCACCGTCAGGTGCTGGAACAGCCACGCTCTCAGGATATTCGTGGCCACCTTGGGAAAGATACCTCGTTTCTTCTGGTTCTTCTTGCCGTTAGTATCGTCGTCCTCTTCGCCGGTACCTTCGCCGCTGCCTATGCTAGCATTGCTTGCGTCACCTGTAACACGAAAACACTCGGGTTTGTTTGCATATTTATAGATTTTTATTTATATAGATGTCTACGACAATTATATAGGTATATACATATACACAAATAATATAGATAGGGTATATACCTTTCACATTTCTTTTATTGAAGATATTTAAAATGTGAAAGGACACGAATTAGATGAAGGAAATTTGCGGGATAATTTGTCACTTATATGTTCTAAATTTAATTTCATGATTAAAGACAATCTAAATAGTGAATTTGCTAATTGAATATGTTTTTAATAAATGTCTGAAATGGTGCACCAAATCAGGATTCGAACTCTTCCACCTTAGGAACAAGCAGTCAATAAATCATAATAATAAAAATAACAAAAACACTATGTGTGTGTGTGTGATGGTAGCAGCGTGTCATGTAAGTTCCCCTTCATTTCGGCACGGGCCTCTCACGGATTAGATGCGGGAGGGGTGAGAGGTGGATAATTTCACTACGCAATTTTGCGGGTGTCCTAATGGCACTCGATGTAATGTTTGTATGTATAACGCCGCGGAGGGGTAACTTAATGACTCACACATACACACACACACATACACCAAGAGGGGAAAAAATCTGATTAGGGGTTCAGGATTGCGTAGCAGCTATATGCAGTCCCACCCACCTCCGGTATATTTTACCCCCTTTTCGCATCATCTGCATTCTAACCGGATTTGCATATATGTATGTGTGTGTGTGTGTGTTGAAGATAACCAATGGCCAGTCTCTGTTTATACGTGTCAACCAAATTGCCAAACTAACCCTATATACGATAATCCTCAGCTTTCGACTTGGTAATCCATGCAAATGAAAAGTCATTTAATTGGCTCAATTCACGTATTAGTAATCACACCAATTAATTTATAATAAGATTAAATATTGTCTAAAAGTGTTGAATTTAAATTCACTATCAGAACTGTAAGAAAAACGAATTCAAACAAAGACCGGAAGTAGCCAAGTTCCACAGGTAATTACGGCGCATCAGGGTAAAAGTTTAACTTGCATCAGCAGTTATCTTAATAATTATCCGCACGCAGCTTCTCTTCCTGTGAGACGCACAAATCTACCTGAAGATAACACCGCGTTATCAGACCGTCGCGGTGTCTTCCGTCTCCCGTAAAATGCTTGTTTTATAGCAGGACACCGTCTCTTGTCAGCACCGTAAAATAATACTAAAACACTGAACAAAGCACTCGTTCGCTCGGTCGCTTATTCGCTTGTGCCACCGACGCACCGTACGGGACAGATTTCAAATTCAATGACACATTTAGAAATTACCCTAATAATATATACATACCTACTATCATACTTAAACTTTAACTCTCTCTCTATCTCTCTCTCTCTCTGTATTAGGCGTGGGAATAAATCGTTTTCAAAAAGTTACAACTAAATATGTATTTAAATAAATTGATTGACGAAATTTGTTTTTAATAAACTATCCATACTTATATAAAGTTTGTTCAACAATGGAGCAACTGATTGCTTGAACAATGGTGGCGTAATTAACTGATGGTCACGTAGGATCTCGCTCGGCCATCGTGTGGTCATCCGCGCTATAAAATATGAATTTTTTCCTTCGGTTGCGCGACCCCGCAGCCAATGAGTGACTGATGTAACCCGTCGTTATCTGACTCGGCCTCCCACAAGAGAGCCTTATGGGTCAGCCACGGTTACCTGTAAAGAAAACCTAACCGACCATCCGACCGACCGATCGGCTGGCCGACGACGCGACGTGCCAGCCGCCAGCCAAAAGCAGGACAGTGGAATTATCGTTTTTTACTCAACTCGATTGTGGTCGATTGTGGTTTTCTGTTCTGCCATCAAGCGTATATATTAAAATTACAACATAGAAAAGACCTACAGATCTATATCAATCCATTAAATATTCTTTCTTATTAAAGAATATAATTTTACTTGTATTTTATTGCGTAAATATGCGTAGCGCGCTCTAACGGTTATAAATCTACAATTTATATATGTTCTGAAACTTTATGGAGCTAATAATGCTTATAGGTTTATAGACAGAATGAATTGCTTTACAGTTATAGTGATATTAATATATTAAACATATATGTATATATTTGATGGTTTATAAGTATGTGTAAGTTGTTTTTTTATTATTTTCGTTTGGTTTATATTTTATTTTCATTTTTTTTTAAATTCTCCAAGTCATTTTACGAACATGTGTGTCTTGTTAGACGGCCATTACCTCGCGCACCAGTCCAAGCGAACGGACTTATGTAGAACTAAAAGATTCTGTGATTATAACCCGAGGCAACTACTTGAAAAGCATTATAGGTTCGAAGTATATTATCATATTTTACATAAATTAAATTTTTATATAATACCATATAAAAAACTTAATAAAAGACGATAAAAAAATTAAAAAATGTATCTTTCACAAACACATTCAGGTTTTCGATGAAACAAATTTTTAAATTTGGTTAATCTCAATATATTATTAGCTTAAACTTGTAGTCATGGCCGAGCAGATGTCCATTTTACTAAATGGTTTACTAAATTCACTAGTTAGTCTGCTAAAAATGAATTAAAAGTCTTAACTCATATATGTCTGTCTATCTGTCTCTAACACAACTCTGTTATATAAGTGTTGTAACAACGGGCAAAATAGTGGAGTAGTTTGAGATTTAAAAATAGTTTTTCTTCTTCTTTGAATAAATGAATGTATATATATATATATATATATATATATATATATATATATATATATATATATATATATAAATAAAAGTCTAAACTAAGAATGTGTACACGTGTAAGTACTGAAGAAGTCAATTTGCAAATGGTGGATGTTAGTGACCAGATGGTCATTTAGAAATCAGGTGACACAGGAGGTGTTATCTACACACACACACACACACACATACATATACCTACGTATAAAACTAAAGAACCAGAGTTAAGTGTGTGGTGTATGCGAGAGGAAAGATAACAAACTGATTAATTGTCGTTGGATATCCCGAATCAGACATTGGTGCACCCTTACCGCGTCTGTCCAGCCAATTGCACAAGTGTGTGTGTGTGTGTGTGTGTCGGTACAGTTTTCTTGGCTTACAGACCGGTTTTTGGGACTGATCGGTTTCGCAGATAACGCGAGAATGTTCCGATCATGATACTGAGAACATAGTTCAGCAATACGACTCATCACTGGAACCCAGAATCCAGTCAAACCATTTGAAGATTTATGGATTGATATTTATTATACTCTTGTTGACTATTTTTCCGTTTATTAAATGTGACAAAAAATTAAGTTAAGGTGTATCAAAAGAAATAGAATAATCGAATTAAAAGTAGTGGCATGTCACCCCAGTTCCCAAAACATTTATTCATAAACAAGTCGATCCTCAAAACAACCTGTTCTAAAAGAGCCGTTCTAATATTATTTTTTAAATCAAAATAAAAGCCTAATAAAAAATTTTAAAAAATGATTTGACAAAGCTCTTTTGGTTGTTTTGAGAAACGACTCTTATGCGAACGGCTGTTTTGAGAACGGATACAGGTGACTTACACTGACTGGCTTCTGAACCCTCTATCCATCTCTGCGAGACGCTATGTATGTGATTTGAGTCTGCGTCTAAAATCAAGCAAAAACGCACACTATTTGTTTATAATCACCACACGTGCTCTTACAATCTATTTAACACGTGAACACTGGAGCGAGGCAGGGCGGGGGTTGAGGGGGGGGGGGGAGACAAATGGTTTATTTGGTTCAACACTGCGCCGATTAAATGTTGGCGGTCTAAAACTATGCAATAAACAAACAAACGCTACAGAAGCCCGAGCAAAGCACTGGTGATCGTACATGTAAATCAATTAGTGTACTAATAACACACTTATCGGCACGTTGCCATCATCATCACACTATTTCTGCCGCAAGAAATAAATATATACATATATATATGTATATACGGTGTAGATATATTTATAAAGCAGTCAAAAGAATGACCTGTAGTTTTAATTAAAGTTAGTTTAAAATTTAATAAATGTAGATTCGTTTAGGAATTGTTTTCAAGGTCAAGTGTAAAACATTATTTTACTTTTTAATTCTATAATGATCTAAAGAGTATCCTGATAGCCTTGGCTCAATGGATGTTTGTATTTGATAGCTTGCTAATAATATATAGGGCACAATAAAATAAATAGACTAGAACGCATCATGTGTGTGTGTGTGTGTGTGTGTATAGATATACACTTGGAATCTCTTAGTGCGAGAATGTGTAATTATTTACAGTGGCGCGATCGTTCTCCAAACATTTGGCGGATCACTGTCAGCCGGATGACATGTGAGTGACGGGCCTAGTGTCCAGTGGCCAGAAATCAGTGGGGTGCGCACGTCCTTCCGATCTGTTGCCCCATTATTCATGTTGATTATTTACGCTCTCCTTAACAACGCGCAAAGATGAGACATACACACGCTTTGTATTATTGCATTTCCGGCAACAACGATTCACACAATTTCAAAGCGATTAAGTACAAAACATCAAATTAATCCCAATTATCGAGTGTGTCATTTATTGACTTTCTCGTCCATTTTCTTTGTTAAATGTTGAAGATGCCATTTATAAAAGATTCTCCGGATTGGATAAAAATTCCTTTCCATTTCTTAGAATCATCAAAAAACCACAAGAAGAAAGAAACAAAAACAAAAATGGTTAATATGGAGATGTCGTATATATGTATATATATATATATATATATACCTATATAATAGTTTTTCTTTCTATCCCAATCCGATATATTTTTTTATTGTTGTTGTTGTTATTATTTCGTGATGTCATCATTAACAAGTAAACTAGAGAGACTAAACCGCTGTATCCAATCAGCTGTCGATCTGAAGAGATGAGGTAAGCATATTTTTTGTCTGTATGCCGAATGCGTTATAAGTTATGGCTGAGTGAGTGCATCCGATGGTCGATCGATTTCGACCGTTAACGATACTTGACAGCCACAAGCGTAAACAATAGTATAGTTGTTGCGAAAGAATCTGATTAATACGGTGACTATTTTGCACTATTACCTATTAGTGCAGGTTGGAACAAAGACAGAAAATAGCTTGAAATGGAAAAAAAGATTGATGGGTGACTTGTGGTGAGACATGTTGAAACGTCCGGCCCGCATTCTCACCAAGCGATGTGTCGATCAGCTGTCTCTGTGATCTCTTATCTTAAAAAATGACGGCCGAAAACCGTATAGGACGGACAACACAACACACAAGGACCGCCACGATGCATCAAACGATGTGCCATACGACGACGACCAACCAGAAGAAAGATGACCATTTCAGATAATATGTCCATTGGTATATACATACATACATACATACATATACGCATAATACAATAGAAAAATGTTTGAAAATACTTGTTGATTGGTGTCCCAATAAGATTCATTGACCCAACAATATCGTTCCATGAAGTATACACTGATTTTCTGTAGGTGGATATATGTATGTATGTATATATTTCGTTTATCCGTTTAATATGAATTGGCATGCACGCGTGTTTGTCAAAATGTACGCGCTATATTAATCACGGGAGGCTGGGTAAAGTGCGATGAAATTAAACGCACGATTAATGAGATTGTTGAGAAATAATAATATTTACTTTAACAGATGAGCGCTGCTACGATATAGCAGCAACGGGCACCGTCTGCTCTCTCTCTCTCTCTCTCCTCTGCACTGCACTGTTCCAACTAATAAATAACTCTCGCGGGTGTCACCTCACGAATTAACATAAATCTTCGGTATGTCAACTTGGAGGCTGCTGCTATTGCTATTGCTGCTACACACACACACACACACACACACTACGACGTGTGTATAAAAACCATCTCATATTAGACAAACACTATGATGGTGTGTATTGTAACAAACGTGCTTTTGCATTACTGAATGATTAAAACTATACGATATTAAGTACATTTATAATAGAAGATAGGTATTATAGGAAATAAAATTAGGCGTTTGTCGTTCGGGTTAGTGTAGAACACAGAGGGTATGAACTATGGGCTAGAAATAGACATCCCGGCGACTTGCAGTCAAAATAGTGGCGCGTCGAATGTTTACACGGATTGGCGCCTTGAAGTGCCCATTTCGACACCTGCTTGTCGCTCGTCATTCGCAGCGCGCGCGCTCGCGACTCGTTATTTTTGCCGCCGCCGACTCGCGGAATTATTACTACATACATGCATACATACATACATGCGCCAATTGGAATGCAACAATTGACCTAATTATTTATTAGACATAACTTACACCTACATACATCAAGAAACAAAAACGAAATTCTATTCGATAGCAATTATTTATTTTCCCCAAATTGTCAATTAAATTTAATATAAAATAAAATTGAGCTGTGAACATTGGCGAATGTGTGTGTGTGTGTGTGTGTACGAAAGCCACATGTCACAGTGTGCACGCTTCACACATATGTGCCGCCTGATGTGTAGTTATTGCGGTAGGCACGGATAATAAATAGTAACTTCAAGTGTAGAAATTTACGCCTGAGTACTCGACAATAATACACACTTCTTTAGAAATTCGAGCACTTTTACGAAATTAGGTGCAACCACTATTGTTATATACACAAGTGTAAACCATAGGTATAAGTAAGCATTTCAACGTGAGAAAATAAAGATAGTCATTACAAGAAACAACTGTTGTTTGTGGTTAAATATATATATATATATATATATATATATATATATATATATATATTATATATATATATATATATATATATATATATATATATATATATATATATATATATATATGTAATTCATAAATTGGGGCTTATTTTACTTTAATTATTAACAAATGCAAAATATAATAATAAACTTTCAATAAAGATAGAAAGAGAGGAAATAATGACGTGCATCACCTCGTTTAAGAATTGAATTAATTAAAATGATATATTCTCGGTATTTCGCGTCCACACATTATACGCGCGTTTTAAGAAAGTGCACCGTAAAAAGTCAAACGCGGTTATTGTAACATCTTTATTCCGTCATACGAAACGAAACAATTATTCCAGTCACATACAAAGCGGTATGAGAGACCAATGCCACTATAGGCTGCCACTGCAAATACATAAGCTACAAGCTATAAAAACAATTGGACTGCCAAAACTGTCGTATGTGTTTTGTGTGTATGTGTGTGTGTGTGTGTTTTTTTATTTTATTGTCCAGCACATTTGACGCAGTAAATGTCGTCGTTCGAACTGTTTTTTAATGACCTGTATTTCAAATTTTTCGGGTTATAACAGTTCGTCGGGTGACCCATAAAAATGTGCGCGCGTTCACTTGGTCGTCTACGAACTGTCTCGCTGCGTTTTACTATCTGTCATTTTATGTTTTGGAATTTTTTTTTTTTTTCATGTACGTGTGTGTAGGTATTCTGTATGCATTTATGTTCCATTTTTATGACCGCATTTGTGATGCCTCCGCCCCATTTGTAAATATGCTTCTTAATATAAGAATGATTTTCTCCCCTTCTGATTTGTGTGGAAAATTGATTTTTTATAGCTTACGATTTAAGATAACTAAAATAAACTGACATTTTTTGTATATGTAGGTATGTTTCATTTCACAATTATTGTGATTTACATGACGTTATTTTATTAGACTCACTAAATAGTAGGTAGGTACCTAACATATTTTTCTATATAAAATGACGTGTAGTAGACGATAGTCATTGGATATTTTGTTTTTTGTTTTGTTCTTCTTGGTGTATTATTTGTTGTTGTAAGAGTTTGTTATTTTTTGGTTCATTATTTTATTATTTATTTTGTCGAACGACACACAGTCTTTATGTATGCATCCGTCTGACAGATATTATTTTAATTTCCAAGTCGAACGCGCTGGCAATGGTCCAGGTACGCGGGCCGAATTGTATTACATTCAGATGCGAGCCGAGCCGACATCGACCAGCGAGCGGTATATAACGATACATTAACGTCGCGCGCTGTCCTGACTTACGACCCGCTTACGGGCGGGCGAAATTTTAAAATTAGCATTCCTTACGACAGATATCACATACATACATACATACCATATAGCCACAAACTATTAACACACATGAAATACGTCGTACATACATACATACATACACACATACTGATTGAATTGATTTTACTTAGTATAAGTATTTATTTTCTTTATTCATTTTCACTGCAGTACCTCTAGTTTGGGGTAGGTGTTGTTAGCTGCTGAAGCACACAGGGAGTTCTTCATTTTCAGAGCTGTCACATGCAGACATACCGTATCGACAGAGGCACGTGGCCGCTTCATCTGCACGCGTTCACACACACACACACACACACATGCATATACACTGTACACGACGTTCTTTGTGTTTGGTGCCTTCGCCAGGCGACACCCGTTTTAGCCCCTTGTGGTTAGTAATTAATTTTTACAGAGACCAGACTAACACAACCAAATTCAAGATAAACGTGCATTCCTCACCCCTTCATCAATAAGAATTACTTGCTAAATTCATTTTTATTTTCCGAATTCTAGACATTCTTCTTAAGTATCATGTGTCAACGATACCAAAATATCCTATTGTTTAAAAGAATCATCTCGTTAAATCCAAAGTTGAAAACGGACCATACACACACTCTTAACAGACAAAAGAAAGAATTCTTAGAAGTTTTCGAAACACTCGTTGTGAGATACCCTTTCACACGCTTTTAATTTAAATGGACGAGAAGACGAAAATAAGAAGAAAAAAAAACGAACCAAACGATAATAAAGGGAATAAAAAATCGTATTTTCGTTTTAAAATACCACACGGTAAAGTTCATCTTGATGTGGAATTCCATCATCTGGACGAAGCACAGACATTATTTTTCCGTCGGCATCTCGCTCCGCGCGTACAGTCAGTGAATAGGGTTTAATTAGACGAATGCCTTGGCCCATCAGTCGCTGCATCCTTTTCTGCTTCATCGCAGCCCCGAATATATCGAATAGCAACAGAGAGAGTGTGTAGCTGTATAGTTGTGTAGCTGTAGCTGTAGCTATAGCAGCAGTAACAGCGAACACCGTGGCCAACGAAATGAATTCTCTAACCAACCGACCGACCGACCCTCTGACTACTCGGGATATTTGAGTGATGGGGCGAACCGTTCGTTGCCTAGGTAACAATTACCTCGCTCGGCCGCTAAAATGTTTCCACGTGACGGGACCGGTGTGGCTCCATGGGAACCAATTACGGTGTGGGCGAGTGATGGATGGTCCAATCAGAGGGGTTTCCTTCTCCAGGTGACCTTAGGTCAACGCCGACGTCTAAAAACCATTGTACTACTAGTACAAGTTACTAGCTATTACTATACACACTCCGACGTAGTACGGATCGGTCATAAATATGTTTGCGACCTTCTGAACAACTCTAAAGACGCGGACGTAGACATTATGCCATTATGCAAACTCTTCTCCTCTGTGTGTGTGTGTGTATTAATAAGGCTATCAGAAATATATCTTTAGAAACCGTAAAGATAGAAAAGTCTATTCATGTGAAAAATTCTGAAGAAATGCAATTTTTCGAAAGGAAAAACCATTTGGTGTTTTATTCAATCACACCAGTAAGTAAAAAATTGTAAATTGAAACACAACACATATAATAAGTACAAATATGGAAGTGTATTTCGTCCAAACAATAAACGCTGTAATTTTCCACAAAATCCACAAATAAAGTTGTGGAAGTCGTCGTCCTACCTCCGAAATAATCACTTGATGAAGTACATCTGCAAAATGTAATCCGTTGCAGTTTGCTCCATATTTCAGTAGTAGTGATACTTATATACATTTCGGTGGACCTACAACTAGCAACCCGGAATATTCCGGTATACCGTACAACAAATAATCCTTTGGCCTGTTACCACGGAGATGAGCCGGCTCTTACGTTGAACCCCACGCACGAGCGAAGAATGCGCGCACCAGGTGTGCGCATGCCCAGGCCTTTGCCATGGCCGCGAGGCGGGCATGTAGCCCGTTGCCATGACTACCGATCACTCTACCATCTCTGTCGTACACACGATGGAGTCTCTTGCGCACTGTTCCCCACCACACGCACAGGCGGGAACTCCGGAGTGCGCGCTTCGTCAACCGGATCGCAGAGGGGACGCGCATGCGTGCGCCTCATTATCCGACGAAGACGATCACGAAATGGCAAAAATGTGTAATTTTGCGGATTGAGGAATTGTTATTTTTCTGTTGGCTTTTCAGTGTTACAACTATAATACTTGCATCGTCAACTGGACTCTTTTTTTTCTTGCTTTATTTTAGTAGCAATTTTATTTACTACTATTACCTACTAAAAGACTTTAAACACACACATATACACGCACACTTTAGACCGTTATAGAAGTGTATATATCATATAGGTAGAGAGTTTAATTAAATTTACACCCAGATGACGATTCAGGGTTCTGGGACAGGGATTTTAGGATAGATGCAATAGAGTGACTTACCAGGACTACCAAGGAACACAGATGAGTATAGGACGCCTCTTCTCGCCGCGTCGCTTGCGGCTCGGGCGTCCGGAGGTGAAGACCATTCGCGCCGTGGACACCATTTTCCTGTAACATATATATATATATATGTTAGCATAATGTTTTCTCAATTGAATGAAATACAAATTAATATATTAGGTACCCAGTCTGCTTTGGTGATGAAAATGATTTAAGATTTTAATATTTAAATTAGAGGGGATAATTGTACATATATATCTAGTGTTATTATATAGAGACACACACACACACACACACACACAGATATACACAATGTCAAAGTGAATGACAATGATGATACTCCTTGATAATCGATAGCCACCAGATGACATGGCGCTCCCGCCAAGGTGCACTACATGTGGTCTGCAGATGCGCCGTCAACTTTTCGGCTCCTTCGTCATCATCTACTTACTTAACTCTGTTTGTTGTGTGGTGGTATCATAATTATATCAACTGTTTCTATACGCATGATGCCGTAAAACAACCGTCAATTATTCCGCTTACAGCAATGACACGCGAACTTCTTGAAAATCTACCATTAGCGTTCATAATTGGTGTGAGCCACCATCATACGTGTAATTACGATAATGTGACTACAACTTGTCATTTCCAATCACTATTAATATACCTACAACTATTTCTATTTCACCGGCGGCGGCGACCACACTCATCATCATTGAAAACGTTTTCATATTAACACCAAATCACTTACCTATACAAACATATTATAATATACCGTATTGTATTATCCTTAACAATAAACAGACGTAACGTAGAAATAGAATAACACCTTCAAATTAATGTTTCTACGACCCTATTTGCTATTTTTATTACATGTGTAAGTAGGTACTACGAATAGAAAGGGGACTTGTAATAACATTATTTACTATTAAATATATGTGTATGTACACGTAATTCAAGTGTTTTTAATATTATTATTATTATTATTAAGCTCTTAAAATAAAATGATGATAATAGTTCGTTTACCCCCCCCCCCCCCACCGGTCTATAGACTAAACCCAAAACGTATTTATTGAATTTTTCCCAAAATTAATACGTTCCTATCTGTCAGAGCTGGGGTACGCCTTAAAGATTTATCGCAGCCGAAAAGAACGCAAGGTTTTGTAACATATATCTTCGAAATCCACATTTCTATATATTATATATATATATAT
>JADQWA010000038.1:0-62426 GCA_018344505.1 Nebria ingens riversi | reverse complement strand
TATATATATATATATATATATAATATGGCGGGATGAATGACTGAATGAATGAATGGATGAATGAATGAAAAGTGTAAGCACAAGACACAAAAATGTGTGATGTAAAATTTATTAGCACTTATAATATATACCGTTGTTCAGATAGAATCAAGATGAAATATATCACAATTCAGTAGTACGCATGTCGTTCGTCAAAAAGACGCTAACCGAAAAGATTGATACAATCTCGAACAACTGGTTCTTTTAAAATCATTTACAATGACTCTTTGCAAATGTATCATGTCAACCATACTGTAAAAAGTAATTCTTTTTAACAGCAATAAACACACACACACACACACACATATTTAACATTTCTGTTACTTATATTAAATGTATGCGTATGCATAATAATGACAATGGACAAACAAGTGGAAGAGATTAAAATTTGGTGACATACTGATGCCAACAGTCAACGTCGCGTTTATTTCTTCGGCGCAGTAGTGCAGTGTTGAAAAACAAATCCAAAACACAATAATACGCATTTAGATTTCTCGTCTGTTTCTGGTCGACCACATTTAGTATTTTAAACAAGCATCACACACTAACGTCTCGAAGACTAGAGTGGAAAAAATACCACCGATAGCATTGCCAGATGGTCGTATGTATGCATACATACATACATACATATAACCAAAATGTTCTCTGCTCGGATACGCTGATTATTTCGGAGGCTGTTGTGGGTGGTCTAAGACACTCCATTTATAAACTCGACAACTAGATGCTGTACACACACACACACACAGTTGCAGTTCAAATAAGACAAGAAGAATTTCCTCCGTATTACACACATATAGCGACTAAGTATTTCCAAAATACGTTGTTTTGTGTCGTCATGGTTCATAAGCTATTTTTAAAACGACCACAAAAGAAATTATTTCCAACTATTTCAGAGACCATGATACAAAGTTAGAATGATTGTTTTTTTTTTCAAAGAAAATAAATGTTAAAAATTACCATAACAATATTAAGAATAAAATTTTTGTGTGGTATCTAAATAAAAAGGATAAATTAGTAATCAATAAAGAGGCGAGAAATAAAATCGAAATAAAGGGAAAAATGTACGTATGTAGGTACATACGTACATACACATGTCGTGTCGTAAGTGGATTCATTTAAATCCATATCCGGTCGTATTCAACGGCAGTAGAAGCTGGGCGAATTGCAGCATACCTATAATAGAAGAGTGAAGAAGATAAAAGCAGCGATTTGTTAGTTGGGTAACGAGGGCGCGGCCGTCTCAACTGTCCATCAAAATCGAGTAAGCGACGCTTGCGCTACGACAGATGAAAAGAGACGCCCGACGTCGCCGTAGAAGTGTGTGTGTGTGTGTGTGTGCACATGCGCAATAATGTCTGCCAATAGCATTTGTGGCAGCAGTAGACCGAGTGTGTTCGTCTTGCTCTCTTGCAATCTCCTAAATGGCCATTGCGATAAACTTTACTGTCTGAATGCTCGCGCCGTAAGGGGTAATTGTAAAATGCAGCTTGCCATGAAATTGACTGAGCCCGGACGGGACGGGAGTCCGACTCTCGTAAAAAGTCCCGAAAAACTCCTACACCTTGTTTATGCGTTCCTACATTCACTTTACAACCCAAAAAAAAAACAACTCGCGTGTTTATTTTACTTCGGTTTTGACTCTGGTGCTTACCACAAAGCGATTCTTATATTTATTATTACATACATACGACAATACGAACTTTTTTTTAAATTATTATTATTATTTAATATTTCACGAAACTTTCTAGTAATTATATCAATTAAGACAGGGCACAAAAATTGAAATGTAGTTTGATTAAATTATAGCAGAAATAAATAAAAAATGAATCCAAATCTCAAATAGTTAACCGCATAAAAGACGGTCGACCGCAGAACAAAAGATGCAAAAACAAAAACGCTCGCAGTTAGTGCAGTATCTTTTAGTGACGAATAGTGTCGCTAGTTTTGATGGTATAGTAGCTGTACATAATATATATATATAGTATAATTTAGTAACTGGTGTCTGGTTGGTGGTAAATGCTACCCTATGACGTAATGCGCCTATTGATTTTCCACAACAAGGCTGCAGTGGCTCCTTTTTACCAACGGTCGCTCGTGCGCGTCCCTATACCGACCATCCCGAAAACATTCAGCTTCAGTGTGTGTGTGTGTGCGATATTATTACACACTTCGCTTACCGTTTACAATAACAACACACACACACACACACACACATCAGCACGTACGTGATTTCAGCTCAGCTGATTTTTATGACAAGCTAGTTTATTCAATGAATCATTCGATTAGAGTAGAGAAATTCGAAAAAATAAAAAAGAACATATAACAATAATAAATCAAACATTAGTTTTAAGGAATGTGCACAAGTTTTCGCGTAGTTTTCAACTGTGGTGGTAATAGTTGATGCAGTGATGTCAAGGGGTTAATAAGTGTAGTTATAAAAGCGACTACAATGGAATGAAGGGCAGGCATTCGAAGTCACCGACAGAGTGACACTTGTATTGTTTACCGGTGACAATAAGTTAAGAGCCGCCACCGCCGTCGCGTGGTAAGTCCCTTGGCGTAACTAATCCCTTCCTGCTCACTGCTAATTTCACAACATTCAAGTCTGTATGTATGTATGTATGTATATATATATACCACCCAAGTACCGCGTTGTGATTAAAAAATAATTATAGTTTTAATTTTAAAACAATGATAATTTTTCACTCGATTTGCACTACGACAATTTGTACAAATTGCTAGTGGAAAATTGCCTTTTAATTTTAAAGCTATACCGCATCATGTATACCCACACACACGTACGCACGCATTTATAAAAAAATAAATTGAAAGTTTATTTCATTTTAAAAGTGTATGTAACAATTGTAAAACGAATATGTTTATAAATGAAACACAACTAAAATAGTGTGGGAAATTAGACAAAATTAATTTCTTTCTTCGCAAGTGACAAATGACAACATTGAAGAAACAAATTAAATAAACACATATCTCCATCTTTGAGTGGTGTTCGTTTGGGTCGCAGGTGGCTATAAAAACTAATAGCTTTCTAGACACTGCTTTATGGTGAAACATATTGAAAACACGCTCTTTCTGATTAATATGCAAATGCTGTCTTTTCGGACACATGTGCCGGTTAGCTATGCGACGTACGCGGGGGAGAGATGCCACCGCCACAGCCACAGCCATAGCCGCCTCCTGTATCAACACATATGCGTCGGGTCATCAGGCAGGTGCTCCGAACCACGCGAATACACGATTAATCGGATGACAACAGTTCGTTTCCGGAGCTAATAACCCATATGTGTGATGCTTAACTTCTAAACCAACTCAAAAACACATTTAACTAAGGAATAAACAACATTTTCATTTCTGGTTTAAAATCTGCTTTTTGATTTCGTTGTTATATGTTATTTCTTGAATTGCTGTTTAGTTTAGTTTAGTTTAGTTTAATTTAGCGTGCGTGTACGTAAATATACCGGGTGTTCACGTGATGTGTTTATTTCTTTTAATAAAAACCACAGCGGGTCGGTCGTACGCCCAGCGTTTGCACCTGAGCCAAAATGCAACCCCCAATTGTGTTCAAAACACAACATATAGGGTTGTTGTTGTTGTTGTTATAAGAAAGAAGCATGAGCTATTGACATGCAACACTTTTTAAAACTTTGATTTTATATTCTAAACCACCAAAAATCGACTTAAGCATTAATAATTTTTGATAAATAAAAAAAAAGAATTAATGTGTGTGAGAGTGCGTGTTTAACACAACAAAACAGCTGATGTGATAACTGTTTGATTATGAATAGAGTGTCCAGGTGTGAACACAAGTTCGCAAGTCATTTCCTTTGACGGTTTGAACAAAAATGACACCAGTGATGCAGTGTCCCTGTTCCCAAGCCCATATATGTATGTATGTATGTATGTATATATGTAGAAGTGTAACGCGGATAAATATCAAAATTGTCTTCCAACAAATTGGTCCCGTTGTCCACAATTACCCAATTAAATATAATAATGTGTCATGAACGGAACGGGGCTCTACTCGATGAAAAAATCATTATTAATTTATAATTATATCTAAAGAAAAACGTTTTTACTTAAGTTATAAGTAATGTTTACAAGAAGTGATTTGATTTTAATATGTTTCACACACAATAGAACTTTTAAATAAATATTTAATTGTGATTTCATTTAGCTTAAATTTGCATAATGCATAAATACATATATCGAAAAATAGTCGCGCGAGCTGAGTAAATATTGCGATAAATAATTGCAATTCGTATAGTTGTCTGACGAGGCGAGCACACACACGCGATCTATGTCATGCACTACCACATCCTCTCCCCGTTCGACCTGAACTCGTCCAGAAAATGCATTTCATCGATTTGCCAATGAGTGTGTGAAAAATTGAAACATCGGTAACAATTTGTTGGCAAAGGCTTCAAGCAAATGCACACATTAATAACATGCATATTATTATTATTATTATATTTACTACATACATACATACATACATAGCTTCAAGTGAGTTAAAGCTTCGGGTATCACATGGAATAATATGACGAAGAATAAGTTATACCTTAGGCTTAAAACCGTCAAGTCATTATAAGCATTTTTTACCGTTAAAAATGTTTAGACTGATAGAAAATTTTATTTTTTTGGAAATCACACACGTATTTGTAGTTAATAAATCAATTTAGAATTGCAATTAGTAGAATATTTGTTTTAAAAGGTATTAGTAGGTATATAAACGGGAGGTACTTGATCTACATAAGGTGTGTATATAAATTTCAATTTGTCACTTATTAAGCGTAATTATGTACAATTTAATTACAAGTCAAACGGCGTCCCATGTTTAAGCGCTTGTGTGTGTGTGTGTGTGTGTGTTGTTATAATTAGCAAATATTCTAAATATCTCATCAAACTGTTGGTGCAGAGTTCCTCATAAATAAAGGCGGCAAATGGTTGCGCACACCTTTAATTACTCGAGACTGTTATTAAAATTACGTGTTGATGATTTAGTGGGGGCCGCGATCCATATATCTTTACACACGTGACGTCATCACTACATCCAACCAATGCACACTAAACCATTATCTTGTATGTACCAGTAAACGTCAACTACTTTCAGAGTAAAATACACACATTTATATACCTAATTACACTGTATTTCTTACTATATGTTTGCTTAAGCTATTTTTTGTCATTTCTAAAATGAAACATATTTATATTTCGCACAACTTTTATTTGAAAAGTTTCCTTAAAAAGTCGAAACAGTTACAAGAAAATTGCTACTGAAATTCATAAATTTCTTATTTATGTATGTTGCTTTATATTGGGCATATATACATATTTAATAAATCACATCCACTATGCTTGTCAATATTTAAACAGGAAAATAAAATAGACTTGACGTCATTTAAGATTTGATATTTGACATAGATTGTCACAAATAGATTATTAATAAAATGTTGGAAATTAACATTTAAGTGTCTTATTTCAACGTATAAGAACAGGCATAACGTAATCTTAGCCTGTGCAGATGCTGATGAGATCTGATATGTTTTATTTCGCCGGTGATTTTTAATTTTTATACACTTGAATTAATTCTTCAACTGACACGCTGTGGGACTTGAGAATTTATTTGCGTATCTACGTGCTATAAATTCTGCAGCACATACAAGACAACGCGATCGCCCTTTTGTATGTATTTCTATATGCTTGTGTGTGTGTATGTGTGTTTTGCAGAACAAGTTCTGATTACAACAAAACGTATGTGAGCGAGATAGGAATATATACAAGCATGTCGCATACTGGAATCCAGTCCAACGGGTCACTGATTGCAATGTTCACTTTCGTTTTTGCATTTTGCTATCTTTTAAACTTTACAAATATATATTTATATAACTAACTATAGCGTAAGAAACAATTTCCGAAATGTTTATTGAGAGAAAACATCTTTAAACCCATTGCTATACACAACTGTAATATATATATATAATATTTCACTAAATTATGATTTAACTAGTTTAAGTCTATTTCTAAACTGACCTAACACATTCTTAGTGAAAGTATAAAACAAAATCTAGTGATAATAAACTGTACTCAAGGATATAGAATAAAAGTTTAAAATTAAATTGATACTGTTTCTAGACTTTTAAGTCTTAATCTGTATAGATTTGTTGAAGCTTATGATGATTATAAAGTGTAACACGTTAGGGAAACGATGTAAAATGTGTATGATTTGGTATAAGTATTGCGAGCGAAGAATGACAAAGATAGAAAGGCGGCGGGCGCATATACGTCATTCATGGGAGCTTTAGTTGTAGCACGGCTCAGTGCATTGGCAATTTGTCATGGCTCCCTTCGCCTTACTGAACATCACGCAACTTAGCCGTTTTCCCTTGCGTTTCGAATAGTTAAAAATAGAAAGAAGAAACAGTTGAAAATCGAACAGAAATATGTAAATATTATTTCACAGAGACGGATTTTAGGGTGATGGCATTCGTGCGTGTGTGTGTCGATACAAATATAGACAAGTAATCAACGTGTCCTGTAACCAGATGGCCAGGCGAAGATAGCAACGGCCGTGCACACGTAAATTCACTATTATGGCACGCGTTCACTGAGCATCATCATTATTATTATTATTATTAAAACGTTAACGAACGACACGACTCATCCATCGATATACAAAAATATACCCTAGAGTCTCTCGAACAAAGAAACAACAATTAATGGATTGCAAACAAAATTTATTATATTTTTAATAGACATTAATTTCAAAATTAAATACAACACACAATTTGACTATCGAATTATGAATTATTATATTTCGCATATAGACTATATATATATAGTAACTAGTAAGAAGAGTTTAGATAATAAAAATGAAGATATATCCACGGATAGTATAATATCAATGAAATGGCGAGTTTGGAATGAACGACATTAAAATCTGTTTAGGAAATGTTCGCATTAGGCTTCTATACTCCATCGACCGTTCGACGTCCTTTGGGAGATCAGTTAACAGGTCTATCGCATGACCGGGATTAACTCGATGACTCAATAATTACCTACCAAGGGATCGCCCCAGCACCGACTATTAGTCTATACGAATACGCACTCACGCGTTGTTGTTTTTGTTGCCTATGCCTATGCATGTGTGTGTGTGTGTGATTATTGTTAATTAATCGCATCAGCTGTTATTACAAAGCTAAAATGCACCAAAAGTCAAGTGGGACAAGATATAAAGCAGTTGTTTATTGAAACATGAATGTGCATAGTGGACAGTTGATTTCGCGTAAATTTTCGCACCGCGCAACAAATCTAAAGTAATTGCGGTCGGCTGCGGCGGCAAGAAATAGTAATTACAAGCGTGCAAGTGACCGCCCAACGCTACCGGCCGCGCACACTAACCTCTAACCCGACTTTTACGTCCACCGCCACCGTATGGGACACGCTATGTATGTATATCGCCCGGACCACACTTACGTATATGTATGTATGTATGTACATTTCACCCATATCATATCTCCAACCGTGGATGTCTTATTATTATTATTTACTTAATAAAAAAAAAAACAAACATAAAATATTTGCTGATTCCCCGTAAAATACTTTTTTTTTTACTTTCTTACTTTCCAGCGCTGTAAAACAGCAATAAAATTGTACGACACATGCGTTTTGAATTGTTCAGTAATGGTATAAAACGTGTTACTAGCTGTAAATCAAATGGTTGTGGCTGCGGTAGGTCAAATCTAGTGTGAAACTACCTTACAGTCATGTCATCAACTAATCACCTCTCATTTTACATACACATATTAGAAAAACGCATTTAAACACATTTTCAAAACCTCTAACAAAAATGCAACAAAGGTTTAATATAGACAGTGCAAAAGAATAAACGAAAATGCTGACAACGATATTTTGATTGTTCTAAACACGCGCTTTTCCCCTGTTTCAACATCAACGGAATTTTGCCCGATTGACTAGCCGACTGTTGCCGTTGCCGCGCGGTGGTCAGTCTCTAGAGAATCGCGAACGTTCGCCTAACATTATTAAATTTCGTTCCGTCATTTTTTATGCGGTACCGCTGCTGTTGCACTATTTCAAACACCAATAAATTTATATTCCCTATTCTATTTCATCATTTTTCGATTCAAATATATGAATAATTCACTGCGATCAATGTAAATTACTCAACTAAGAACACATACACAGATAAAGAAATATGTATTTCAAAAATAGTCAGACTTGATTCAGGGAAGGTCAAAAAAGATGTATTTTTTGTAATTAGAGATGGGGCGTCGAAATTATTAATGTGTAACCATATATAGAATTTCATTGAAAATACCTGTGGTTAGTTAAGTTTTAAAACCCGGTTAAACACAATAAGTAACCGTAAAAGCAATGATGAATAGGATTCCGGTGGAGTATGGGGGCTTGTAATTAGGGAAGGACAAGTAAGCCCGCATCGAAGATACTAATCTAAAATTTAAATGTGTCTGTTGAGTAATTGATTATTTAATTTGCAAAAGAAGTTAATTGTAAATGTGTAAATATTTTTAAAGTCATTTAACAGATTTGCAACTATCTATGTAGTATATATATATATATATATAAGTTCCGGTAGGTGAATTTGATACTTATAGATATACGTAGCACGTCAGAGAGCGCACATCAAATCCACTGACGCTAGCAAATAGATTACGTGATCGGTGACATTTCAGCAACTTATACGTAAGCAAACGTACGTAGCAGTTTGCTCACGCACGCGCTCACACCACGCTACAATTTCCTAACATTTTCACTCTTCCATCACCGCGATGGTTATTATACGATAGCGCGTTTGTTTCTCGAAAGCCAGCGGGTTACCGTTATTATTAATGTATGCCATGTGCACTAGTGTACACCCTGTGTGTATATATATATATATATATATATATATACATATAACTATATATATATATATATACATACATACATATATGCTATCTAATTTGAATATGAAAAGAAATACATTTTTGTGGTTCGAATTTATAGCTATTGTAGATCAGATGCATATGTATTATTTACACACACACATATAACATAAACTATTTACATGGCGCAGGTGAATCGTTAGCTACAGTTTAGACGTGAATATAAAATCTATAAAGGTGTTAAAGCTGTTTCAAAAATTGTACAGACTTTATTAGTAATTTAATATAAAAGATCTATTATGATCATTTATAATTACGACCCTAGCTAACTATATGTTTATCAAAATATAAGAACAAATTTAGAAAAATTAGAATATAAATGAAATAAAAACGTTTACATACAAAGACTAACCAGTATAAAGCAGCAGAAAACAGCCATGGCCACCACACACACAAACAGCACGTTACTAGTCATATAACCGAAAACGCGACGCGAACTAAAGTCATCAAAAACACATAAAATCGATCGAATCACACTTGGAAAGTATCAAAATCAATATCTACGTCACTTTAACTTAGGTTTAACACTAAAAATGAATGAATAACGCAGTTTTTACTAGTGTTTTTTTCACAATTTACGACCCGAGTACGCGTATGACAGGTAGCTTCACTATAGAAACCTCTCAACTAATACGTACAAGCCTTGCACGAAGTATGCTACCAATTTGTGTCGTTAGATGGGGCGCATTGATACTACTTCTGTATTTAAATATATATTTGTATGGAGAATTGTTTATTTTTAATTATTAGAGACTTAATTTGAGGGAAAAACGTATTTATTTATTTAAATTTCACATTTAAGGGTGGTTTTAATTAAGATGCATACATAAATAACTTAAATACTGGAATATAACTTAGATAGATAACTAAATTGTAGTTTAAAAACGATTCAATTTAAATATTAGTTAATAATAATGAATACAAAATTATTTTCGCCCGTGTCTCTTAAAGAAAACAATCGCGTGTCATAACAAAATGTTTAAGTTTTACCTTTAGTAGAACTGGGTAACTGGATACATCGTATAGTATTTAGACCACTTACCAATGGCATCTGAAACAATAGAGATATCATGTTTAAGTTAAGGAAATCAATTAGTTTATTTGATTAAAAAAATATGTATATATGTACGAATTGTAATCATGGAAAATAATAAAAAGCTAAGCAGAAATACACCTTTTGACCTTTTTATAGATGTTTAATATCGTATAGAAATAAAATTTAATAACGCGCATTGGAAAAGATTTATCATTTCCATTAATTCAATTATCATATAGGAAATGACGGTGTTAAAACAAGTTGTACGTCACTAGTTAATAATAATAATTAAATATATTTTTTTTATATATATTTTACGGCGAAAAAAACAAACTAAAATAACAAAACAAATTATATATGTTGTGTTGCTGTTACACACACACACACACACACACACACACAACACACACACACATACACATACACATACATACATACATACATACATACATAGATAGAACAGGATGATTCTGTTAGATGGTAAGCACAGCAACAAAACGCAGTTTTTAGTATATAATTTTAATAAATGAATGCGGGAAAAATGTGACGACTTTTTAATAGACTGCACCGCAACGGTAACACAAATAGATTTACAAGCCAGTAACACGGCAACTTCGCGTGTCAACCTATACCACTAATGAATTCACAGTTTATTATATACATATGTATGTATGTACTCATATATGTGTGTCGTGTGTGTGTGTTTTGGTTAAGTATATGTGCTCAAACGAAACTATCACAACAGTAAGACGAGAAGGTATACAATTCAACCCTTTTTAAGTGATATCACATTGCAATTCTATCTATTAATCGATAATGCAGCTATTATCTTCTAAATCTTGAAGAAATTAAGAAATATTTAATTTTTGTGAAATTGTTAAACAATATTAAAAATGTTTTATATATGTGTTAAAACAAGGATAATTTTCAATAGATCCTGTAATATGTCAATAACATTGTTGGTGCGTTTAGAATATAAAAAAAAATGGTTTATTATTTCTGTAAAAGGAATTTTCTAAATAGGATAATTATCTAGTAATATTGTCCTCTGGTTGTAGCAGATTTTCAATATTAGCTATTAATTTCGTATGCCATAAATGATTTGTTAATTAATAATTGAATTTCGTAAGAAATCCAATTATGCCACGAAAATAAATCCAGTGATAATTCTTGTCTATCACACGTTTTTATAAAGATGGAATGGTCATAGGGTTGGGTTGGGTAAACTATAGAAACACACAATGGACAGTAGTGCTGTCAATATGAGATGTGTATTTCGTACAAAGTGCGTGTGCATTCGTTTAGTTATAGGTAAATGACGGTCGGCACGCATACGTTGTGCGATGGTTGGCTTTACGACGGATGAGGAACCACTCCTTTTTTTGGCACGCCGCGGGCACTCCCAAAATTCTTTAATGCTACACTGTATTCAACAATACTTTATTGCCATAAATTGTAAATAAGGAATTATAATTATAATAAAACAAAACAATGATAGTGTATGGCTGTTTTCCTATTCAGTATTAGTTATGGAAGATTCATTGTTTGTTATATGAATTATATTGTGTGAAATGAACTGTTGCGCTTGTATGTATGTGTGTGTGGTGCAAAAGAACAGTGGATTCTAGTATAGAATCGAAGCAATTTATTTTTTGTGCACGGGTTCGCCCTAAATGTTGGCTGGGCTACTGTTTTAAATTATTTCTGCTTGCTTGGGTTGAACTGGTGTTCTCCTACATCACCCTTTGTTCTATGCACCCGTTTTCTTCCTTAATTAGTTTTTGAGAGAGAGACCGATTCCACAGCCACGTTGTTTTTTGTTTTTTTTTTTAATTAGAATCACCAAAAAAACATCACTATAGGTATATGGTGCGTGCGACTAAAGTGCGTTTGTTACTAACAATACCTAATCTGCGTTGCATTACAAATATGAATTAGACTATATAGTAGTAGGTATGTAAGTACTACGTGCGCCATCCGGCGATGGACTCATTTTATAGATTGGTATCTTTCGACAATAAAAAGACTTAACACATTAGCATTTCCTTGCCGAAAAAAAACCAGTTGAAAGATTACCATGATTGTGAGTGTAATTAAGAAAACGTCGCGTTGTTCGTTTTACGCGTTATTTGCACCGGTGTAGGGACACAACGCTTATTCTTTTTCAATCACCCGTTGTTGTTGTTGTTGTTGTTGCATATCAAAACTAGCTCGACTGAATAATTTCAAACTTGATTCAATAAAGGAAAAAAATATTTATACGCGTTCGTTGCATTCTTGATTGCACATTTTCAAATCTCCAATAATAAAGACCGCGGTGTATGTATATACATATACATACATACATACATATGGAACGCCATTCTCATTAGACATTTAAATTACTAAGTTTTCCACTACTAGATACTATTGCGCGCATAAATTGTAACCATATTACGATAAATAGATAGAAAGAAAACGTATTACAACACAAACAAGAACTGTCTTTGTTTGTTTCTTTGCAAAATGATACAACAGCGGCTGTGATATTGAAATGCCATCGCGCATACATACAAGAGAGGTGATACGCGCTCTAGTGCAAATGTGTGTTACTTATCTCAAACAAACCAGCATTCATCAAATTAAGATTATTTTTGGAAAAAACCTCAAACGGGGCACTGCAATTAAATGCTACATTATCAATCTAGGTGTGCCTTGCCCCAGTATCGTCTTCAGGAGTTAAATCTAAATGCATTTCTTTCATTGACGATTTATTTAATTTATTTTTTATATGATTAAAAATTCCAGTTGTTTTTATTATAAGTCATTATCAAATTAGAATGAAAAATAATAAATAAACCCCGAATATATGCTTGATAGTAATTCTTCTGAAAGTTAAAGACGGATCTGATCTGGTGTGATGGTAATGTGGTGGGCGCAGACTTGGTACTCTTCGGCGAGTGTTATCGCAACAATGTTCGTTTCGTTCTGTGCAGTCTGCAGACATAGCCACAGTGTGATGTCGTTACGAAGTGCGTCTCTCGTCCAAGCCCCGGTGACACTTTAATTGCGTTTTCAATCCGTTATTGGTCGCGCTATCCAATCTTTAGTTTGTTCGTACGTACAGCAACGCCGACGTTCGGTTGATAATCTGTTATACCTTTCTCGAATGGTTCCAGCTAACATGACATTGCTTTTAAATTATGATGCACGGCAATTTCTAATTCACGATAACCAATACATTGCCACTCTTATTTATATTATTTTTATTAGAGAATACTGTAATCCTTAGTAGTAATATAAAATGAATAATATTAGAATTGTTTCCTAAGCAATGTATCCAGCAAATAATTTGAGTCAGTGAGGATAAGTCAAAGAAAAATGATGATTGCTAATACAAACAAGTACGTCATCACTCAATGTTTACTTGTCTAATGAGGTACAAGCGCACTATACTTTGATTATTTCCTTAGTGCGTGTATGTATGTACCTCTATACGTATATAGATAGATAGATAGATAGATAGATATATCGGCATACACACAGACACACACACATTTAATATCTCTCTACGCGCATATATTGATATTCCCACATGATGGGATGGCAATAACCTGAAGGCGGCCATGACTATACGTACCTATATGTATTAAAACACATAAGTGGAATAGCATGTCTTCGATAATACGCATTTTTAAGTACGCGCCGCACTCTCACATCACATCGCATCATCGGCCGTTCGATCGTTTGCCTTCTTCTTGTTGTTGTTGTTGTTGTTGTTGTTATTTTCCATCATGAACAACTTTCAGTGTGTATGTGTGTGTGTGTGTGTGTGCCAGTGATTCCGTTACCAACGCCTGATGATGCCGACGGTTCTTGCTTAGCGAATTCAGAATGTGTATGGGGCCGGGAGAAAAATCGACAAGAATGCAACGCAGCGGTGACAACGAATGCACAAAAATACCATAGAACGTGCCTTTCCAACATACACACACACACATTCAGTCATTGCTACCAAGTCACATCAGACTTTAGTGCCAAAACAATGGCACAAAATATTTATTTATTTTTATCATCCAAGACGTGTTACCAAAATACTTTTATACGTCGCTATAACTATTAAAGTAAAAATTAGTCGCCGAAATTGAGTGTTTCTTTAAAATTGTAATTATCTATAAATAGTAAAAAGCTGTTAGCCGTAGTAGCTATACGAAAAAGTTCACTCTATATTAATGTAGATGGTGCAAATTAACGATTACACCCCCTAAACATATCATTATCGTATTTATGTATAGGTGTAGGGATGTGATAATTGAAGAAATGCAGCGGCAATGGGAAAAGAAACGAGGTGCATATTCGTAGTGGGGTTGTGGATGCGCGAAAGTGCGCCATTGCCACCGCAGGCGGTCGCTACTGATGTCGTTTGCATAAGTTATTCGATTGAGACACTGAATTAATCCAGTTGGCTCGCAGAGGGCCGTAATCAGACCCCATTAAAAGCTATTATCACCCCAGGTATTTGGTTAAAAAAGCAATAGCCGCCCCATACAATTACAGCCTGTAATCGTCCGTTTCCTTCCTTCCGAACTTCCCAACACCAACTAACCACATAACGCCATCACGTAAACTATATCGCATTATTATTATTATTAATATTCAAAGAAACTCTCAAAGATATGTTTTGCAACTAATTTATCCATCATCCGAAAGAAAACAACATTTATTTAATCCGAATTGGCGATTTAAAAATCATGAATTTTTTTTTGCATTACGACCTTTTGATCCCAACATAAGAGGATTTACGTCGTACCAGATTGCATCCACAAGATAACTTACGTACGCAAGTACCTATAGGTATACGATTTAAACATTAGACTTTCCAAACTTTATATTAAGTATAAGAAATATGAATAATTTATATGGTAACTTAATTCTGATTTAATATTTCGTGTCGAATGAGTATTTTCGTCCGCTACAAGAGATGTTAACAGTAGCGTGTTTGATAATACCTTATCACTAATGTGCTTCCTTCATTTCGGAATGATTCCATTTCATTTGAGGGTCGACGTTGGCGTTTATATTAAAATTAGATTGCAGAACGTGTTGGAAAAAAAGAAGACTGCGACAAAGATTCAGGAATTGTTGTAATATGTGTGTGTGTGTGTGACTGTGTAGAGTAGCCAAACGCATTATATGAGTGCCTCTAAGCTTAGGGGATTTACCGGTGAATTACGAGCCGGTGGTCTTAAGCCGTTGGCAGTAAAACTGTAAGTAATCCCAGTGTCAAGTAAACACCGCGAACGATGATTAGAAACGAGAGAAAACGAAGTTGATCTCGTATGGCTGCTGCTGGATATTTGTCCTATAGTATGTATGTATGTATATATATATATATATATATATAGAGAATAGACTATCCATTTGTCCCAGTATAGTAGTAGTAGTATTTTTCGCAAGTCTTCAACCAGTGTAATCCCCAGGTATTTTTGGTGTAATTAAGTTTTAATCGAGTATTCAGGCGTTGTTGTATAGATATAATCCTTGGCGCACATCCACGTCCAGGTGCAATGGTTCCCACATATCGACGTGGTGCATGCTGCCAGCTCATAACAACGAGAGATATAATTTGAAAGATACCCCCTAGCAAATACATCATCGGAGGTGAAACAGGCCCGCCTGTGCCCGCCTTAACTTTAACGTTCGACACTCTGGAGGAGGGTGTTGTATTGCACAAAGAGAAACACCTCTTTGTAACACCTTTCGCGAATAGACAATACACACGCACATGTGCTAGATGATCAATCAGTGTTTATTAACTAACATGGCTACATTGAAATATAAAATGCAACTAAAGAATGTGGTAATAAAGAAACAAATCAATCGATTTGAAATGGATATCAAAAGTGTGTATATGTATGTATGTGTGTGTGTGTGGAAACGAATAGATTACACACTGTGGTAATGTGTACTCATCGGTAAGCTGAGCCCGTATTCGTGTGTCGTACTTTACGTCATTTTATCCCTACTGGGCTCCGGACATGTTTACTTTTATGGGCGATCATTTGAACGCACACGGAACATTACGGCGATTTGGCACCGATGTAATTCACTGCACTCAATAATTCAATACATTTCTTCTTCTTCTTCTTCTTCTTCACACACTTACATACACAAAACATGTACGCATTTTATTATTTATAATCAATTTTATATACTGCACACGCATACATGTATCATAAATGTACGAATTAATTAAATATGAACCGTTTAACTATTAGATATTATAAAAGTATGAGAGTATGTAATAATAATAATAATAATAATAATAATAATAATAATAATAATAAGAAATATCAAATAATAAAATGCTGTGCATTGTATAGTGCATAAAATGTCCGAAAAAATATCTGTCAATATTTGATGCGACAAGTGAACGCGGGGTCGCCGATACCGACGCTGGCGTAGCCGCCACTCACTGTCACCCGGGATGTCGACTTTTTATCCCTGACAGTTCTCCAATCGGATGTGACGTCAGATAGAACCCTTTTTCCGTTTATTTTTTATCCGGTGCTGTCAAGCTAACATTTCTACATTTCTAGATATCCTGCACCATCTATATGACTATATATATATATATACCTATATATAGAACTAACACCTCGCAACGAATGCTCTGAATTTTTCACAAACTTACTTCCTAGACGAAACAAGATTGCACGTACATATTATATATATATATATAGATGACAAAAAATATCTCTAGGTATATCGTATACTAAAAATTAGTAATACACACACAGTAGGTATAGGTATTGGTATAGGTATATATATATATATATAAAATGTAATACAGACAATAAGTTTAGTTTGTTAGACAGATATCAGAGCAATGCAGCAAAGCATGGGGTGAGTAAAGCTTCGTTGTTCGCCACAACACGTTGATTTCATCTTGGCTCCGAAGGCTTTGTCTTCTGTCGGCTTCTTATCTTGTCGCCCGCGTCTTAGGACAGACAATTCATGCAGCCGGGAAATTAGAGGTGTCCTGTGCTGCCGTTACTTAATTAAATCCCCCCTCTAGTAGCGAGCGCGTTGTAGCGAAAGCTTGACAGCTTTCAAAGTGAGAAATATCGTTCCTTGTTCAGTCGACAGTCGACACACATTGGCACCGGAATTTATTACCATCTTGGCCACCAGAAACTATTCTCCTCTCTACTACCATTACAGCAGTAATCAAAAATCAGTACATATAGTTTAATACATACATACATACATACATACAAGGCAATAGCGTTGATAAGAAAAGTGAGGTAGCAAATTCCCACCGGGAGAACTACTGATAAAAACAAATGGGTCCAACGACGTTGCAGTGTTCCCCGATGGAAATGAGTTTGGTTCCGGTGTGGGCCGCGATACTTACTTATTCATTCCACGAAACGAACTTTTTAAATTGTGTAATTTAGCAAACATGGTTCTTTTATTTTTCTTTGCTACCCCACACAGTGTACGTATCTGTGTGTGTGTGTGTGTGTGTGTATGTATGTATACATAGTTGATGTACAGCATTACATTTCATTTTGCCGACACGACGCGACGCTCCTTTCTCGACCAACATGCCGTATATAAATTGGCAACTTTAATTAAGATATCGTCGCGCATTGTCGTTGCATTCTTTTGTTTTTCATTTCCTCGCTTCACTATCAAGACGCGGATGATTTCTCAGAGACATCAGAACAAGTGAGATGTAACATCTATTAAATGTAATTAAATGTAGGTATTGAGTGGTGTTATAGTTAGACGTTATTATACGCAGTAGTTTTTGGCTGATGCATTCATCTGTTGCGTGTGGCCTCGGTTCACAGTAAAACTCAGATAATCATGTATATCATAGTAAAACAGAATTTTATTAAGGTAACTGGTGTCGAATGTGCCCCATAAAGTTTATAGTAGTAAGGCGGTTGTCTGGTCGCCTCTTCCTTCTCCTCCTCCTCCTCGTCGTCGTCTAACGTGTCATCTCTATCTGTCTCGTGCTACATTGCTCCAGTCCGGGGGGGTTATAGTG
This sequence comes from Nebria ingens riversi, assembly GCA_018344505.1. NCBI lineage: Eukaryota > Metazoa > Arthropoda > Insecta > Coleoptera > Carabidae > Nebria > Nebria ingens. The sequence goes on along the minus strand of JADQWA010000038.1, from coordinate 44,332 downwards.
TCTTTTTACGGGCGAGATTTTATCCGGCGTGGAAAGGTCCGGAATGACCTCTCCAACGGTGTCTTGATGGCGCACTCATTCCTCCGGGACTGCTTTGCGCTCCAAATTAAAGTGATTCCGATGAGTTTTACATAGAGTGAACAGTCGCTTTTTTATCGGCACATCTGCGCGTATAACCACGCGGTTAAACTCATCCTTGTTGCTTCCTTCTTCTTCTTTTCTTCTTGTACACTCATACACTTTTATTTTTTACCACATACCTATATATATATATATATATTTATATCACATCACACTACAATTCGCAATGATTTATTTTGATTGAATTCACAAACTTATACGTAGTCAAAATCGTGTGCAAATTAGCATACATAGATATTTAGAATTGTGTGAGTAGTAAAATGTAAAAAAACGAATGTGTAATAGTGTACGGTCTGCCCCCGTCATCATCGTCGTCGTCGTCGTTGTCGATTTTCTTTTAACTGTCCGTAACAGCGTTGACGCGGCCGTCTAGTACAGATAAAACGTAATACCGAATACTCTTTTTTACGGCCGAGACTGAAATAATAATACTATTTGACGCCGGCTGCCTGTTGGTACATTAAACGCTTGTACAAATATATAAACGGCACGTTAGATGAAGCCGGACTCTCTTTGTGATTTCACGATGATTCCCAGAAAGGTAATCATTTGTGAGACACGATGTATATCGTCTATGTATGTATTTATGTCCGCGCGTCAGTGAAAAATGAGCTTTTAATTAATCACCAGGACACAATGAATAAATTAATCTACAAACTGTCAACTAGCTTCCGTATACACTATAGTTGGGGTAGGTTCCGGTCACACAGGGTACACAGATAACATATATCTACTTCCGTTGATTATTTAGAAATTTGCTTGTTAATTAACAACATAGGTATGTACCTATACAGTAATATTTAAAAAGAAAGATGCCTTTTTTTTATGCGACCTGTGTAACTCTCTAAATTGGCGAACGTGAACGCGTGGCCGATGGAATTAAATAGAACGTTTAGTATTCAGAGTAGAACTGTTCCGTCAACAAATTGGATTTTGTGGAAGCAACCGAAGACGAAGAAGATAGAAGAAGAGTACCTACACACCAGATTGCAGCGGTGGACTTAGTGTATGTGAATGTGACCACGCAAAGCAAGGGGAGGACATATGAACGAACGAACGAACATTTCTGCTACGAGGTGAATTATGGGGAAACTTGCTAACCCAACATTAATGTACTTTGATAGATTCTGAAGCTTCCGTTAACTGAATTCCATACGGAAAAGTTTACGCAACGTGACTTTTTATTACATTTTCCGCCGATGAATTAATTAAGCCGCTAAGAAAAACATTGCTGGTGCTGTCCACAAGTTTAAAAGTCGCTATGTGAAAAGGGTGATGTTTGTGCCACGCACAGACTCCAAATAATTGTATGTATGCCAGCTAGACACAAGAGCGTTTATTTTTACCCCCACATGGACCAGACTCTAGCTAGGGGGGTTCTCGAATTGCCCAAGGGGAGCGAGCGTACGAGTGTCGTATCAAAAGGTTCCTTTGAAGCCTACACCACAAACACAGGCAACCGTAAACGTAGCCTAAATATTTTATAAAACACAAATAAACAAATCAAACAAATCTGTTTGGAGTGCTTTGATTTATCGTTCCCGCAACCAACCGAAACCGGTGATGTGATTGTGGTTGTATTTTGTATTAAACGTATGTATGTATGTATGTATGTATGAACCTAGAACTACTATCACACAACAATGCAAATTTTAGATTCTTTTACATTTTCTATTTCTCTGTTTGTTCTATCTTTGTAACACAGGCGGCAATAAGTAATGACGACAATTGGTTTTGCTTCCGTTATTATGTATGTATGTATAAGAGTCCCGCATCATATGTGGTGCATCATCATTGTGACCTTGGCTACATGACGTCATTCTTGTCAAATAATAATAAACGACCGTGAACCAAAACTGTCACAATAATTGTGTTAGTATTAAATATAATCATGTGTTATATTTTGATTTACCATCGCACCATCGTTCATGGTGATATACTATGTTATACTGATCCATCCGGATATATCATTTCAAACAAAATATTAAAGAAATAAAATAGACTCTGTATTCTCAATCTTAATATATGTATATATGTATATAGTAGCTTAGCTACTTATTTTAATAATAAAAGTTTTTTTTTTATATATATATATATATATATAAAACAACCGTCGTTTTGAATTGTTTCGCTTTTGTTTTGAAAGTAGCGCGTTCAAATAATAAATTCGCATCAAGTGAAAAACAAGAAACGAAGCAACGCAGCAGTGTTGTTATCATGAATTATTAAAATTACAAAGTTTCTCCGCGCTAAAAAGTTTAAATATCGAGAAGGCGGCGCTGCGGCTCGTTGCCAATTTCTGCTGTGCCCCAAGAAACACAAAGTGCAGAAAAGTTGCTAATATCTGTAATGGAAATGGCGGAACTCCCCAATATCATGGGCCATCAGTGTGCCGAAGCGGTACAGAACAATGAATCAAAGCGGAAAAGCCGCAGCCCAACCGGTAACGCAACCAAGACGCTAGATTATTTCAAGGATGGATGCGCGCATGTAGTACCTACTATATATATATATATATACAGAGAGAGAGAGAGAGAGAGGATGCTTGCACCACTTTTCTTCAAAACTGACGATTCGGAAGGAACTTGATGCGAAATAAACTTTACCTGATGCTGGAATTTACTTTCAAACACGTGATGTGGCTGTACAACACAACTAATAACACTTACTGTTATCTTATTAAAAGTCGGTACAGTCACATGCGAGTGATTCGGTTATGCAAAAATACTAAATTCAAATCGAGCATCCATATATGTAGTAGTACATACATAATGGAATTACATTTCGAAATGTTCCGTATGCCATTAATAAAATCATGACCCTGTTGGACGATTTTGGGAGGGTCGAAAATCTATCCAAATCTATCCAGATGGTTGATGATCGGACTTTGTTACTTTGAATTTCAAATCATGTATGATTTTTTTTTCCTCTCTACATTAACGCCTAGTGTTGTATTACAAAGCATTCACCCCCACTGTCACTATAGTCAGTCAGAATGTAATAGAAAATATCGTTAAACTATGCCGTATACACTACAGGAGGTCGCACCACGTCTAAACTAGATAGATACAAGAATATTTACATCTAAATTAAGACGCACGCTGATAACGCCAGCATCATCAAGTCATTGGAAAATGATTCGTAATATAGAGTACAGGGTACAGGGTGGTTGATAGTCGTTTTTGGTGGTGAGTGTACGAAAGCTAATGGAAGTTATTTAAACAGAAGTGTGCGTTCTTCGTATGCGCTAATAGCATCGGCGTTGTTCGCCGTGCGGATGAAATGGAAAACATCTTTCCCCGTCCGTGTATACTCTAACTAACATTTGGTTTTTGCGCCACCACGTCGGGACGCCCTTTTCTGTCTCGCTTTCCTCTCAAAGTTCATGTCTTTGTCTTGCTCGCTTTTTGGTCGAGTTGCTATCTCTTTAGATAGATAACGGGCCGCTCTTTTGTTGGGACGCGCCTGTGTCGTTGTTTGCACCGACTACTACGTCAATGGTTGTGCCCGGCCAACCACGGATAACCCTTGACCCTCTTTCGTATGTGTATGTGTGTAGAAAAACACTAGTAGCTGTGTTTAAATCGTTCCTTTCTCAGAATTGTTATTGTACCACAACACCCTGTATATATATATACATATTTATGTCTATTCGCTATTATCACTTAATTTTAAATTATTTCATACAAAATGAAATATTTACGCCAAATTGTACAAATTCTTCTTAGAAGCAAATCTAATTTATACCATATAGTGTAACAGATAATATTGTTATATACCTATAGGTACTATACATATAGCATACAGATATTTCCTAAACAGATGCAACATATGCATATATGCAATTTCATGTATTATGATATAAAATGACATAGGTCATAATTTCGTGTGTTAAAATCAAACGTGTACATGTCTATGTGTTTACACACACACACACACACACACAGATGTGTGCGTGTATGTGTTGGATAACGCGCTGACGTTCGCTAATTATACACTAGTAATAAATTCAGATTTGTGAGTCGGATAGATGTATTTGAATAATATTGAAGTGATGCATGGCCATTCCGTTTCTCCCTCGCATTAGCGCGCAACTCACATCAATATGCAGCCGTGATAGCTACGTGTCGCGTACTATACGTTCATTTAATTCAGCGCTTAATGAAACTTTACGATCACGTATCCATGTATGTATGTATGTATGTACATACACTAGACGGACAGACAGGTACACATCATACATAATATCGATTATAATACCAGATACCATTATACACGGAACGCGAATATCAATCCTTGACTTTAGATCAATGTTTATTATATGCATACCTACGTATATTTGTCAAATGTTTTTACTCAATTACAAAACAAAATATCGTAAAAACTTTATCTATAAAAGTTGTAGGAAATATTATTATCTTAAATTTATATTAGAGTAATTTTTCTTATATCTTGAACCATTTACGAGATATGACTAAATATATAAATATAAATACATAAAGATCTATTGGTTACATAGTCTAACTACCTTGTATTTTCTTGACACACAAATATATGTTACTGTAGTAAGAGTGAAAGATTCCGATAAATTATCATTATGTTAAAAAAGGAACGAGCAAGCTCGTTCTAGTACAAATCATATATATACATGTATATAGTTTAGAGTTTGAATTTTTGTTTACTAATTATTCAAAACGAGACTTCTGGCTCCATCTACATTGATTTATTGGAAACCTATTAAAATATATATATTTTTATTTGAAATTATGTTTAAAAACGAATATCTCGTAAATGGTTAAAGATATCGGGAAAATTACTCTAATATAAATTAAAGATAATAATATTTCCTACAACTTTTATAGATAAAGTTTTCCTAATAGAAATACTAATTGCGATCTAATATCGCGGTAATTGAACACGGTGTTATACCGCTTTATTTATATTTATATATTTAGTAATTACGCGTAAACGGTGTAAGATATACAAAAAATGATTACTACATAAATTAAAGATTATTTATAATATTTTATAGATGTCTTTGCAAAAATAGTCAGATTTGATTCAGGGAAGGTTGAAAGATGTATCGTTTGTTTCATGATTACAATAGTTACGTATAACTTCATATAAGAAACTAACAATAATTGAGAAAGGGGTGGTTTAATATTTAAAGACCGTATTACACAGCTTATGTATACGATGTCAATTAAACGATAAAGCCGGTGGCACGCTATGAAACTGGAAGTAAAATGGGGGAATCGATAGATTTTTTCAATTAATTATGTAAATGCAGTCGTCGTTTGGGTCGAGGAAAACGGGGTGCTTGCGTCCGTGTTCAACAGATAATGACTGACTGAACACTAGTAATTGTATGTAAGCTCCAATGAACAATTATCGATTTAGCCATTAGCGTTATCTTCGCCCTCTAATGCGTACCTATATATATATATATATATATATATACGAAACTAATAGTAATACCTAATAATACCGTGTTGTTTGCGTGGTCGCTTCTTTAAGCACCAAAGAAAATTACACACCAATGCACATTTTAAATATTTTTATACTATAAATAAAATATACGTATTTTATCGCAAAGACAAGTGTTAAAAGTAACAAGAAAACAGTTTGTTTGATAAGGACTACATTTGTAGTTATACAACAATTCACACGCGTTACTCTAATCAACGGATGTTACACTTGTAAATTGCCAATCAAACAAATCATACATGTAGTAAAAAATACAATAACAACAATAGAAACATACCTGGGTCACTGGCGTCTAGGCTTTGTTGTGAGGCAGGCGGTTGCGAGAGTGGACCGGGCGTCCCACCCGAACCTGGTGATCTGACGTCGTCGTTGACCGGGCCACCGTACGATAGCGACGACGAAGGCGGCCTCTGTAATCAGACCCAACACTTGACGTATAAATAGTCGTGCCCTAACTGTTTACCTGTAGGTACGATTAGATGGATATTATTTGGGTGCCATTATAGGATATTTATTTGGTTTGGGATTAGCTATACGTTTATTACTGTCCCATATAGAATTTCGCGTCAGAGATTTAAATGATAACAGTGCATGGAACAGTTTTCATTGTAATTGAATTGTACGGGCGTTGTCGCCGTCAGTCGCATTCTTTGATGGTAAACGCGCGCGTCAAAACAATTTAATTCACTCAACTGTTAATTGTACTCGTGTCTAGCATAAACTATGTAACATTGCATGTTTTTACGTTGTATTATTGTTTTCGCATACATACATACATACATACATACATACATCATATATTCCTAAAGTGTTCATTCATTTAGGTATATTGTTTGTTGGATATGTTGTATTTAGATGTGTGCGTGATCAAGTCAAGTAAGTTGTGTTGTTGGCAGCAGTGTGGTCGGTCTCTATGAGAACAGAATGTGTATGCGTGCGTGTGTTTGGCGATCTCGTGTTTTACCGGACGAACGCCGCCGCCGCCGCAAGGACTTTGGTCGCCCGTTGCGTTCTTCGCTGTCCGATATAATTTATTTGGAATTCGATAATTGCGGTTCACCTCGATCTGGGGTCCTGCTCTGGTGCTTGTACTATGTGTAGGTACTACCTAGTGATAATTACACGGGAATGCAAGGCGCGGATGGGACACATTTGTCACCAATGATCACATGCATAGCACAATCATTTATTTAAATTATTGCTACTCTTATACGTCGACAACCTGATCATAATTTCATTTATTATAATAAATATGTCCTTGACCGATATATATATATATATATATATATATATATATATATATATATTATATATATATATATATAACGCGATTAATTGTCCAAGTGATGCAGCAAAAATAGTTGTTTTTCTCGCAGAAATGGGCGCGTCTAATTATTATGTGCAACACATTAAACTTCAGTTCACAAACCTTATACATAGGTAGAAGTACACTGAATGAAATATTCAAATATAAGAAATGGGAAATACACATAGCCGTATAGCATATACTCGTATAAGTAGTAGATATAAATAAAGAAAACAGAATTTTCAAGTTATTTCGTTATGGAAATGATAACGCGTACAAGAATCACCAGAAATATTTGGTGTCTCGTATGTCACCCCACAACCAAGCATCCATAGTTGTGGTTTTTTTTCCTCTCGTGCCTTTTGCAAGCCAGAAAAAACTAACGCGCCAAACACCCTCTGGGATGCACTGCACACTAGATGAAAAGTGAAGTGTCGTGTTGTATGGACGCCCTAGGGAGTAGAGCGACTCGGCGGAGAGTGGTACCACAGAGTAGCGACACCCTCCTCCGAACCGGTGTCCAATGTTAACAAAATTTCAAGATGCATAACCAGATTAAAACGCACATATATTAAAATTAATGGAGAAAGCTGCTATCATCATCAGTGATATTGAAAATTCTTTCGTCTTAACTAACTAATGGATCCAGTTAGTTAATTGATGTGCCCAAAATTTTATTAAAAAATTGTCAGTCATCGGCTTTCAGTGGTTAAAAATAAAAATAAAAAAATCTAGAGTAAACGAAAAATTAGTTATATAATTTTTTATTGGATTTCCAATTGGCAAAATGAGTAATCTTATTAGCAGTTTTAAATCTTTATATATATATATATATATATATATATATATATATATATATATATATATATATATATATATATATATATAAGTATGGTAACCTTGTATTTAATTAAATACTAATCAATAATGGTGTAGGTTTTGATGATATCTTTTAAAGTAAAATTGGTGTCATTAGGGACATCGTTTAATACGATGATTAAGTTAATGATAGCGAATTGTAATACATAAGAGAAATTTTAATAATATATACAAATTAAAGTTGAGTTTGAATATTTAGCTTAGTGATTTCGTGCAGGGAAATAACGAAAAAGCGTCTATTTATATAAAAGTAAGAGACATTTGGTCGTCGAGTTCGCTTGCAGCCAAGTGGGTATACGTAGGTATGTGAGTATAAGTTTAGGAGTACGTTAAAAAACAAATAGATATTTTACGGCGCGATAAAATGTGAAATGGTTCTGAAGAAAAACGAACAGTGTCTTCTTCTTCTTCTTGCGAACGAAAAGAATCCAAGTGTCGTCTCTGCGAGAGCACGTGTCCCGCGTGTACGTGGCGGGTTATAATATCCTCTCGTAAAACTCGAAGTTTATGGGTCGCATCGCAATTGCAGTCTACTCTACCACTACCACCACCAACAACCAACAACCACCAACACCATTTTTGCAACCGCCAACAAACACTAAGACAAATTATCTTATGACAACCAAATCGCTTAAACAACTATTTGTTATTTTTGATTCAAAAGCATTTTTCATCAATAATTGTGATTATCCACTAATTGAATCAATATAACGCGCGATTAGAATTCAATTAATAAAATTGCGTACTATATAATATACAGGTCTCGTAATTCTTAATGGGATTTGTAATTATATAGCTTTAGTGTAGCACTAAAAGCAAAGCCCGTATGTATAGGTACACTTATTGAATAGGAAATGAGAAACATTTTTATTTAAACTTTTAAACCGGCTATTAATAAACTTATTATTTTCTATGCGAAGCGTCAATATTTTCCGTCATTAATAATACGTATTTAAATTATTTATAAACGTGTTTACCTATTCAGTTTGCGTAATAATATGAGTTATTTCAAAAATGTGTTAATAGTTAAAAATTATAAAGCTACCTAACAATTCGCGATGGGCTACCCAAAACGGTTGAGGTAATCATATAGTTACCAACCTAAACAATTAAAATCAAATTACCTCGTTTTGAACACATGTTCGTCTGTTACACTGCACTAACGATCGATTAACACTAAATATCAAAAAACACGCATTTGTTTTATTAAACTATATATATATATATATATATATATATATATATATATATATATATATATATATGTATATATATATATATATATATACAACTTACAACAACAGAGTACTTTAATTAATTGTATATTTATTAATTATTTAATACTTTATTGGGAATAATCTAAAAAGCATTTTTTTTTTTTTATTAAAATACAGTCACGGACAACGCATAGTTTTGACCGTGAATAAACAACAACAACAAAAAATGTTTTTCAAATAAGTATTACTCCATGGAAGATTTTTTTATGTTTACGATACCCTACATGGTAATTAATTTAATCTTAATTATACTATGTATATATATATATATTTTACGGAGTAAAAATGCATTATGTCACTAAATTGATAAGAATAGTTAAGTAAATCAAAATGGGCATATTGGTAATGAAATGTAATGTGCCCCTAAGATATATAGCAACAGCCAAATTTGTATATTATTAGCGACAACAGTAGATGTGCAAAATGTGATATAAGAGTGTGTTAACAACATGATAGTTGTTGGGAGTACGTCTGTATTTGTTTGTGTTTCATCGTACGCTTATTAACGTGCGCGGTTTACAGCGGAAATAGGAAGTAACGGACGCGGCTCACTAAGCAACGCCGTGTGGTTACCGACGCGCTTTAACCACTTTTTGTGTCAAACACTGTCTATATCCGTATGTGTGTGGCTATACAAATTAATAAAACATACAACACATCGTCGCGTTTGTTATTAGTTTGTGTAATTTTTTTTATTTCATATATGTATGCGTGTACTTCTTGTATATGTGTAATTATGTCGCCAACTGGTATAGCAAATCGAGCGTGCTGTAGAGATGGTTTTTACGATGTGCCGTACCGGTCGTTTGCAACTAATACCCGGTTACAATAACCGATCCGATGACCGTTGCTTTGGATATAATGTCTCTTTTTTATTGAATCTACTCGTCTGTTTACATTTTTGTTGACCATCAAACAAAACAGATGTGATATTTTAGTAGAATTTTTTCTTCTTCTACTATTCTCAATCGCAATTGCTGTACGCGAAATTGTTACAACTTTTATTAGTGAATTTGTGTGGTCAGAGCGTATAGAAAGGATTCGATTCACAGAGTGCGGATCGGTAGCCCGAATTTGTACCAGTGCGAATCCTCAGCGACTACAATGCAACATCAGCAAAGAAAAATGAACAAAAAAAGTCAAAGCCGATGGTTTCATATATGTATGTATGTATGTGTGTGTGTATGCATGCGTCTACCTTGGGCCGTTTGCTTGCTTGCTTGCTTGATGCTTTGCTGGAGAACCAGCTGTCGGTCGCCAGATGCCAGGATACTCGAAAAAGACAGCTTTACACTAACCAACAATCACATCAATTCAAAACTGCATAGCCATTATCACACATTTGTATCTACTAGTTAAACGGTAAACACGCTCTTTTCGAAAGCATGGTATCAATTTTAAACACATATTAAACAAATTAAATTATCCTATTTTTATTATTCTTTAGTAATTAGCAATTACTAATAAATAAACAACATGCATATGTTGTGTGTACATTCGTTTTGTTAATATTGATAACGCAATAAACCATTACAAAGAAAGAAAAAAACAACATATCCCTCGAAAGATTAATTTAATTTTTAAAAATAATTTAAATGCACTATATTTGATTTAAAATAATCGTCTGGTATTGCAACAGAGTCGAAATATCCCTAACATTTGTTTGAAGGCAATCCCCAGACTTCCTCTTGGTACAATAATCCCCTGAGCAGATTCTTCGAAACGGTTCGAACTAAACCCAGCTCAAGTTACATCCTGGACACGCTGTGCCATATATGTATGTACAATCTATCCCTCACCAAACACTAGCTAGCCTTGTCTATATAGACAGATATATAAATGTATTTTATGTTCATAAAAAAGAAAATAAAAATCGAAATATCAGAAATGCTTCGGTTCGTTCGTTGTATGTATATCAACAGCCTACCTACGCCTTGCAAACACTATCAGAAACACATTAAGATATTCGTTCGAGCGACCTGGCTTAATACTTCCAGGTAAAAAAAATACACGTTGTTTATATGTGCGAACGGTATTATTGCATGACGCCAACAAAACATATCTGCAAGTGAACATTTAAATGTTATCTAATTGATTAAAACAACTACGATGCACACCACCACCACCACCACCACTATATAGGATTTTCAGTCAACTAATTGTTATCTCGAAATAAAGCTTTTTAAAACACATAGAAATAAATCGAGAAGAAAGTTTAGAGAAGCGAGAGATGATGTCCCCTTCAAAAGTGCGTCAAGTTAATTCGTAATTCGGTTGATGGTTCCAGATTAGATTTGCACCCGCTTTGAACACCCTAGCTTGCGTACTAGCAACGAGACACCATTTTCTGCCATTTGGACAAAAATCAATTTGGTTGCCGTCAATGGCATTAACACCGACCGACGACGATTTGAATAATTCTGTACGCACGACTGCGTTACAACTAGATATCCCACAACAATCTTGTCCATTTCGGACACTAAATACATTTGCGCCATTCAAATTTGGTATTTTAAACATGTGTCTATGTGTGTGTGTGTGTGTGTGTTGAAGAAGTAAATATACTAACATAAGAAAGAACAAGAAGTGCATCAGCAGCAGCTACCTGTATTGTAATAACAGTGTGAGTCTATTAAAGGAAATTAGTCCATTAAAATGCTATGCATTTATTAATTTTGATGTTGGAAAAAGAACAAGTGAACAAGAGTCTTCATAAAGAAGAAGGATGGTGCGGTGCGCGTCTCGGGTAGAGCGAGCGAAAAGGTGTTCACGGTGTTTGTTAAGGGACGACGTGAGGGACGCTATTATAAAAACATGGCAGCCAAGCAATTAGGCTAAAATGTCTCAGCGTGTGTTGTGTTTTGCCTCTCACACGAAACTAGATTACATGCATTACTATGTCACGGTTCATTTTTGTCCAACTAAAACAGATACTCTTATCTCAATATTCATATCTATTCCCCATCAAATGGGGTGGTAAAAACCAGTTATTACATCCATTCATTGCTTGACAATCTTTCGCCATTCAAACTAACAATTTCTTTTGCGAATTGATAACGGACTGTGAAATTATATAGAATTATCCGCGAGAAAAATACCTACAAGTTATTTCAACACACTAACTCATATAATTATGTGTTTTTTAATTTTTTTTTTTGAATACGTGGGTGCAATACAATAACCCATATGGTTTTTTATACAATTTTAAAAATAGTCATTACTTCTTTTATTCAAGTTTGCTTTCATATGTAACGGTGAACGCCATCATGTGAACAGGTGACAAAGTTATTTCTTAATCTAAATTATTATCGAAACTACAGTAATAAAAATAAAAACGGCATAGACTTTAAGCTGTAGCTTATCTACATAACTAAGTTGAATAGTAGTAATAGTGATGGTCAACAAATATTTAAAATAATATAGGTATACACTGTTGATGATCAGTATGTTTATCACGTGTCATTCGATCAAACATACTGAATTTTAAATAGTGTCTCAATTTTGATCGGTGCACAAAAACATATTCGGCATTCTATATTGAATGTATGTATGTATGTATGTATACCAAACAAGTTATATTGTGTGTGTGTGTATTGCCGGTTTGTTGCAACAGTGGTTTGAATAAAAAAAATAAAATACGAAACGAAAAATAAAGAATGGAAAAACAAGAAACAATCACGTATTGGTTCGACACACGCCATTGGCACATTATCATTGTTTCTCGATAAATTATTATTGGTGGACCAATGACAATAAATCGGTCGCGTTTGTATCTCACCTTGATAGGTAACTCTACTGTTTAATATTTGGCCACCCCCACAGAAATGAATAATTGAAAGCGTTTGAAAATTGTCCGAAATAAATGTGGTAAGAGGGATACAAATAGTTCAGTTGGCAAACGCGTGTGTTTGTACCCCGTGCTGATAGGATCAGAAAGTTATATGTCAGCGATGGACCGCCTAGCGGGTCCGTGTCCCCGGGACGTCTATCCGAAATTCCAGAAAACCGGTGTCTTCGAATGGCCGAATCCAGGGGCCACCCTCATCACCAATTATCGGTGGACCCCCGTCGTAACAACAAAAGACATCGCTCGACGACAAAAAGGTCGCAGTGTGCTGGCGTTCCATCTTTTGTGACAACTCGCACACCAACAAAAGAACTTTTGCCAAACGATTTCTGCAAGATTTATATTATTGTTCGTGTTTCACCGCGGTGATGTCCGTCCTCTATTTTCTTCACCAATCTTTGGAAATTAACTTTTCACGCTCAGGTACTCTACCATTATACCTGTCCAACTCTAACTTGTTCAATTGTTAAACACTTTTCAATTGCTTATTTTATTGTACTTAAATAACTATTGACCATTTTTCCAAACTAACAATTCTTCTTGGATTATTTAAATTATCTTAAATATGTGTGTGTGTGTGTGTGTGTGTATTGATTCCTCATTAGAAATCATCTCAGATATGTGCAATGACATAACTAGTCATAGTCCCTCTTCACACCCATTAACACAACACGACAAAACCCATCGTTCATCTCACTTTCTCCCACATTGGTGATCCGTCATCCGCCGGTTGACAGCCATCTTATCCCAAGGTCGGTTCGCTCAAAGCATCACCATATGCTCTAAAATGCATTAGCCATTCATTGCATTTGTTTCAAATACGATTTGCTCCTTTTCTAACAATAATAATAACAACGAAGGGTTGATCCACATTTATTCCTCAAGATCAACGGAAACACATCAAGAACGAATTAAAGATAAACATCTTTTAGCTGTGGGCATCAAACGGACAAACCTGACCCAATTATCACATATGTAGGTGCATACATCACATATGTATGTAATTATTAACAGAAACCAAAAGACTTGTAATTAAAATTAACTTTGCACTAATAAATGAATAAATCAATTTATTTGGTAGCAATTTTAATTTAATCATACAAATGAAACATTATATGTGAACACTTCATGGCCTGCTGCCTGCGATAATGACTCACTAATTTTTCACGGTGTCATTGTGATGCGACAATTGTATGATATAAATTATCTGACACAATTGCGACTATAGTAGCGAAAAAAACAAAAAAACAAAACAGCGTAGGTACCAGAGTTTGACAAAAAGGCACAAATAAAAAGTGTCGGTCGCGCGCGTACCTATATTTTATACTATACAGCGGCTTGTAAACACAATTCAAACGATTCGGTTGTTTGTTCAATCCGTCCGTCCGGTTCCGAACCGGTAACGTACAATAAAACTATCCGTTTTGCACTATTGATGCACCAGTGGACATCGACCGCTTTTTGGAACGCGCTACCCTCATATTTTATTTCAACAAATCCCACACCAAATACGCGCGTTTATACAATTAAAAAACTACAATCATTCAATTATTTAATAAGTTGCAACACTATTATTGTAATTTTAAGCAGTTGAATGTTTTTGAAAAATGTTCTCAAATATACGAAGAATAATCTCGGTTGTAAAATATGTTTATTTACACTCTGAAATGTCATCAGTGCAAACATCAGCTACTGGTTGTTGATATTACTAACATCACAACTCGCCTGATTTATTAAATAGTTAGTAGTCTGCCATATGACACCGCATCATTGACTGATAATGACTTTTAGTCATTGTAATTTAATAATAATAATGCAAATAAAACGCGTGCGTTTTAGCAAATGCGCTTTATCAGAAATTAACTCATCCGTATCTCGCGTTTTTTCAACTAATCTGTTGATTCTCGACAGTCATCAGATAAAAAACACAAATCCTAACACTTGGTGTATTAATCTCATCCATATACATATATAGATGTGTTTTCTTTAAAAATCTAACGTCATATTTCATAGTGTCAGTCTAAAAATCTTTATCACATATGTTCTGAAATAAATCTAATTTTATTGTCCACATATACACAGTATATGTATTTTTCACTGAATGCCTACCAAATGACAATAATGACTGTAGTGTTAGATTTATGGAGCATAACAACAACGAAAAAAAGTCGCCAGCCGTTCCCAGATCTTTCCTATCCTACAGCTACAGCTACTTATACAAGTGTTATCTTTATCAGATTACGTTAATCCTTTTGATAATATTATATTAAACTAACTACGTGTGTTATCAGCTAGAAAATCCTAATTTTTGATAAACGTTTCTTTTCCAAATATTTGTTTTTGTAAATTATAAAAACGACCGAGGGCAAAAACTAAATTAATATAAACCGTGAAGAAGAGAAGGGGAAGCTTAAATATGTATAGTTATAAATCTAATTTGATACATAATCGATTGTATTACAAATTTTAAAAAACGTTACTATTTATTATTTTCTTCAGAATTCATCATAATTAATAAAACAACAAATCCATTTAGTTGGTAGAATAATTATAAAATTAATTTCATTATTTAATTCTGTTTTTTTAATTTATGTAGCTATATAGTAGGTATATATATAATATATATATATATATATATATATATATATATATATATATATATATATATATATATATTATATATTATAATATTTTTTATATATTTATATATGTTAAGCTACCTGTCTCGTTTTCCTCAATACATTTATACAAAATGTTAAGTCAGTTTTGAACATGGTTGAAGAATGCTATTAAAAAAAAATTCTACCTGCTAGCAAAAAAATATGTATATGCCCCAAACTGTATTGAAAAGATTTTGACAGAAATGGTCAAGCCTATTTTCTGAAATTTATGGTTTGTAAATGTCATAAGTTTTCAACGAATTTCGACGTCGTGATGGTCGTTGTTGTTGAACTATGTATTAGTTTGTGACTCAAATAACGGACCAGTTAAATATGTTTAACTTTCAAGTCCTAATCCTTATTTATGATGTGGCATTCTTTCTAAAATTATTTTTATGAATTGATTTTCAAAAGTTGTGGGTTGTTTTAAAACCTATTTTAATAAAATATATATATATATATACGTAGGTATCCGAAAAGTTACAAAGTTATTTTTAATTAAATTAAAAAGTTAATTTTCGTATAAAATATCAATGTTATTACCTATGGGTGGAAGCAAATATAAACCCTGTATGTATATGAAATTGAATAAAAACGCCATATGCATAGTGTCAGAGCGTTGTCCGTCCGCACTCCTAATTATGCTAGTCGCTAATTAACGTGTCGTTGTGTTTATAACAATGGTCATATTTAAAATCACAAACACTAGACGCCATGTAAATGTGCATGCTAAAAACTATTCGCATTCATTTTCATAATGAACAAATTAAAACTTGCATTTTATTCATAGGCACCAACACACATCACAGCTGACACAATATATATATATATATATATATATATATATATATATATATATATATATATATATATATATATATATATATATTCACTTTTGTGATACACACACATAACTATGTAATTCCCTACGAAACGTATTTTTGTGATTAATATATTTATTTAATAGCATAAATTTTCCTATTATTTATTTTTGAATATTTAAATAATGTGTGTAATATATTTCCTTGGAAAATAAAAAAAGTTATCATTTTCGCATGCATTTTCTTCGAATTCCTACTTAAACAACAATCGGTTATTAGACCATAAATTAACTATGTCAATATAGATATAACATGTAACCATATATAGTCATGAATATTACGAGCATAACAGATAAAATGTAAACTTAATTGTTAAGCGGCAAGGTCAAAAGTTGCACACGTTTGAGGGCGGTTTTAGATGAGTGTATTTCAATGGAACAACATCAGAACAAATAGTCCAGCTAGCGCGAATGCAGAACATCTGCCGTTGACGTTCGGAAACAAAGACGCCCGCGTTTGGCGTAGTGTTTCCCACACACACACATACGCGTGCGCGTGCGTGTGTCACGTTCATTCGACGCACTCGTAATGACTGTGATTATCTAGAACGCACTCACGCTCGCCACACAATACACAAACGTGAACGTGAGCCCCGAGACCCTGATATGTGGCAAGCTCAGCTTCATATATCCGATTACTAATTTTTTTTTCACTCAATCTCTAGCGGAGAGGTTCTTTGTTGGTTGGTTGGGAGATATGTGGTCATAAAAGCAGCTTAAACCACCAAAATATGTCTGCGGGTGATAATCTTGATTTATTGAAGACTTAGAAAACAACTAGGCCGCCAGAGAACAGGTCTATTTTCAAGTTAAACGAATTCCTATCCTATGTGCTCGTGGTATTTGGAATAAATAAACGAATTTTGATTAAAAATTAGCTGGTAACGCTATTAATATTCATTACGTATTGATTTCCATTCGAAAACAAAACACGGAACATGCCAGAAAAAAAAAAAAAAGAGAGAAAGGCGAAACTCTAAAGAAAGAATACGCGGCCATCAGCAGTACTAGTAGCAGCAGCAGCAGCATAGATCCATGTATGTATGTAGGTACCTGGTAGAACCAACTGGGAGCCATACATCACACGGGATCGGGCTGCGAGATTTAGGGATAGCGAGAGAACGCGCGCGCAAAGGAGGATATGGGTATAGGAAGACCCAGGATACGGCAATACGAAGCTAGCGGCAACGCGGACCGATAAATCACCAGGACAAATTTAATTATCCTGCTGTCTGCGATAAAGGCCTGAGACGTTAGCGAGTAACGGTTGTTTCTGCCGCACCACCGTAAGCCGGAGAGATAGAAGCGTCAACGAAGTCGCAGTCGCATTGCCAAAACCTATCTCCCGTTTATACGTTCGTTCGTTCGTTCATTCGTTGCACTTGTCACAAAATACATTGCACAACTGGTATTACATACACGTATACTGTTATATGGTGATTCGTTTTCGAAAACGTACGGTCGAATAGTTTCTAGATTAGGACCATTCAAAAATTATCTAATAACCATTTTAACTATAGAAAGTTATTGAAGAAGATTAAATAATTATGTAGAATCAAAGCTGCTTAAAAATAAATTAGTTTCCCAGGATTTTAGTTTGAATAATATTAATTTTTAACAAAATGTCTATATATATATATATAGACTAGAGTAAAACAGGAGGTTCAATTTCAACCTTAGATACGTACATGGGGTCACATCATTACGTATAGACTAACCCTATTATCGATCAATCCCATTATCACATTGAGAACAATTCCATGCGTGTTCCCACACGGCTTACAAACACACATATGACGCAAACAGATTCGTGTGTGTGTGTGTGTGTGTGTGTGTTTACATGACGATGTATGAAGCAAAGAAGATAGCGATAGATTGCCGCGTCGGGGAAGCATAAAATATTCAAGCCCGTAATACAATATCACCCTCTTCGCACCCACCGCACCGGGACGTTATCTTCGGTCGGGTGTCGTACGTACCGCACTATGAAATTTTATGAATAGGTAATGTCGGTATTGATTTTAATATTCAAACCGGTAAAGTATGAACGCGAACCAAGTCAGTCGCTCACAGTTCAAGTGTGTAATGACGAGGGCTAAACGATTATTATAAAATATGCTCCTCCGCACGCGCGTCTTCACACATTTTTATAAGTACGCATTCAAATCTAATACATCGGGCGAAAACAACCCGGCATAACGATTTCTCAGTCCATGAATTTTGATCATATCTTTGGTGACCATTTTTAAACATGATCTAATAGTGCGATGAATAAGATTAAAAATAAATAGAAGATGAAAATATTAGACGGTTTCAGTGCGGGTAATTCAATTGAGCATTTATAAAATGAATGATTGAAATGGTGTCTATAATGCAATAAGGGTTAGTTAGTTAGTTCGTTCGTTATTTAGTTAGTTAGTTAGCTAGGGTGTATGTCACCTCTTAGTGTAGTGGAACCTCTTTAGGTGACGGGAGTGTATAATCGTCATGAGAGTGTTGGAGGGCATTAACTATTGATGGCCAATTATACAGGCTAAACACTTTGCATTTATGATGAGTCGCCGCGGCGGCGTTGGAGAGCGTCGTTTTGCATGAAACTTAATTGGACGTCGCACGATGCTATGCTAAATCCTATTAGGAGATTTGCTCACCATTTTCAACAACAACAACAACAACGGATCACAATGGAACAAGAATTGTTATTTGTGGCGTTGATTCTTCATGCATTACTTACAGAGGTAGGTATTTGATTAAAAATCCATTAGAATATATATATAGGTATAAATAAAATAAAAATGGCCAATGTTTTGCAATGGCCGTAAAAGCAAAAATTCGCGATCGAGTTGTGCACTCAAGAACGTACATATATATATATATATAGTAGAGTGCAGAAGAAGCAGGAAAAAGAGAGAGCCATCAATCCTCGCCGGATTGTTTCCTGCTGTATCAAACTAATGGTCCCAGTGGCAAAAGTAAACTTGGCCGGAGAAACAGTTTAATGGAATCGCGGACCTTAGGGACCATTAAAATGAAATAGTACCAACCGGAGCCAGGGCGAGTGCCGTCCACCTCCCGGAAACGCTCGGCCACTGATCAATCTCGATCCCCGCCACGCAACTACATCGGAAAGCCATTGTTCACGCGAACTTGAAGATCAACGGATACTATATATATATATACCTACTACAGTTTTTTTTTTTTTGTATCCGGAGGAACCGTTAAAGTCGATTTGATTAAAACATCTTTATTTCAAAACACAAATGTATATAATAATCAATGCGAAATAACCAAATACGTGTTATACGTAACGTAACTTCCACCTGTTTGTTCATCTCTGAAATATATACCTACTGACGAAGCAGCAAACAGCTCAACTGTAACGTAAAAGAGGAAGTTCCCATAGCCGATTACAGGCCATCAGTGTCTCCTGAATTGGGCTGTTTCGTTTTCCCGCCACGGCGGTCTCACAGGCACACCGTGCCTTTTACAAGCTATTTGGAGTCAATAAAATGATAATGCTCCAATAAAACCGCTCTCCCCATTCGGTGCGGCTGTTCTGACGACGACAACGACGACGACGACAACGACAGAGGATGCAAATCGCATCAGGAAGGAAACGCACAGATATACACAGATATTTGTGTGTGTGTGTGTGATGTTTTCAAAAACCAGTGGCGACTCGTGCATAACGGGCTACTACTATAAATACTCTGATGTTTATTATATATTGATTGTACCAGCCAATATTTTGAACAGGAGCAGGTCGTAGTTTGAATCATATTCACAGTCTAAAAATATTATTTATCTTTGTGATGATTTTACGCGTTACTTTTATATATATATATACGTGTGTGTGTGTGTGTGTGTGTGGGAACCG
Source organism: Nebria ingens riversi (assembly GCA_018344505.1). Classification (NCBI taxonomy): domain Eukaryota; kingdom Metazoa; phylum Arthropoda; class Insecta; order Coleoptera; family Carabidae; genus Nebria; species Nebria ingens. The sequence goes on along the minus strand of JADQWA010000038.1, from coordinate 23,978 downwards.
ATTAGAAAAAACGAAAACATATATAAGTTAAGGGGTTATAATATATGGGCAAAGATGTTGATAAGCAATGCTGGGTGAATGATGTGCCGTTGTCATCCGACCCGTTGGCGATGTTAACGAGGCGGGGTCGACGTCGGAGAGGAACTTTCTTTACCTTGTCCCCTCACCGGCCCCTCGACAGATATATGAACATCATGACGGAGGTCGTCACTACAGGAATAGCGTGCTGGCGAGGGCATGGCACTGCGACAGGGAAGTGCCACTATTTTTGACGACGCAATGCTAAGAGAGATGCCAGAAATAGACACTCGGGAGCGTCGTCTAGTGATGCACTCTCATATAAAAGTGGAAGCAAACGAAATACTCTTTTCGATTTCAGTGCCGCAATCACGGTTTGCGCAGTTATAATATAGATCAATTATTAAGAATAGAAAATGAATATTGTCGTCCGACAACAAGCGGGTAATGTGCGGTTGTGTATGTTATATTCTGATTGCAGAGCATCGTGCCAATTTAACGGGCAGGCCAGCGTCGAGCGAGCGAGCGAGCGAGCGCGCGGTTGCATTAAGTGCGCGAGGGATCGAATAAGATGCGGCGGTGTAACGCGAGCCGTCCCCGACGCACTCGCATGACTGATGCGTCAGCCTAAATTGACACCAATTACCAGTAAAACTCCCTGCCTCTACTAAGCTGGCCGAGATCGTAGTATGCTCCCTCGCTAGTTCGTTCATACTATATGTATGTGAGGGTGCGGCCAAAGTTGCACTTTCGCAAACAGCATCAATGAAAATGAGCTAACACGCAGGAAGACCGCGCCCCACGCGTACATTCCAGTCACGGAATACAGTAGCGCTACCACGGACCATACCTACACGCTATCACCATACTTCTTGACGATGCGCGTACCTATACAGATTTTAAATTCCTAACCAGAAATTACATTGTCGAAATAAGCATATATATATACATAGAGGACTAGTATATACATTTTAAATGGAAAATATAATAATTTAAATGTATACATCCACATATACACGCCACTGACTGCACGTGCATATACAATTTAGAAAAAGACTTCTTCTTCTTCGTATATATCTATATGTGTGTTACTCTCTTCTTGTGAACAACCCCCTATTTTCATGCAACCGACCGCACAACGAAAAACAATTGAATTAAACTTGAACGTATTATGCAGTGTGCAAATGAAATAGAAATCCTATGCAAATAGGGCAGAGGGAAATCCGTGTTCCTGAGTTAACCCGCTGAAGTTTAAAAATATTGCTAAAACATTTCATAGTTAATTGTGAACGGTATCGGATCGACGTCGGTGATTGGTGACGGGTCGGCACTGTAATGGCGACGGTCTCGAGGCTCTCTCGGGTCCGGTCAGCGCTCCGGCATCGCACCGGCATGTGCACGGTTCATCTGTTGTTTTTAACCGGAGGGTAGAGGAAGAGGAGGAGGAGGAGGCAGTGAACGCGACCAAGCGACCGACCAGAGCGATCAATATCATCGTAATTGCGCGCTTAAACTGTGCCGCTCGCATATAGACGCGCGGTAAAATGGCCGCAACCATACAAGAGTGTATTTAGCCCAGGGTGAACATAACGACATAGTAGTATATAGTATAGCCAATCATATTTGTTGATGGTTGTAAGAGGAAGAGAGTTGAGGGTCAAAATCGGATGAATAATCATGGGGATATATTGTAAAAGAAATTGTTAAATGAGTACTTACGACGTCCGGTGTGCTGGCACCGTCCGTATGCGATGTGGAGTCGGCGTTGCTCCTGGTACCGCCATCACCATTCGTCGAGCCGGTGAGTTCGGGCGGTTTGGAAGATTCCCGCTCGTCGATCACCAGATCGATGGGCATTTTGCCTTTCAGACAACTGATGTATCGATGGCAAAAGTTATCACACAGTTCGTGCACCTGTAACATCAGATAAACAAACATATTATATTAGCGAGTTATTTCATGCAGAGAAAATGTATGTGAAGCAATCGCTGCCAGAATATGTCGCCGATGCGGCATACACTATACTTTAGGGTACATATCGAGAATTCTTTAACAACATCGTAATATGTTGTTCACGTGACACAGATAGAGATCATCGGAATCAAATAAAATTGTCGAGCGAGTATAACATGTATAGCAGATCCTAATTTACGGGTCGTAAGGCAATTGAAATCGTTAAAAAGTACATAAAATATATTTGTATTGGGGAACGCGCGTTTCAAGAAATCGTAATGTCCGTACACAACACGGCGAAACGGAATGCGTCGAGAACACCTTGTTAGGTCGGTCGTAAAATTGAAACTGAATATTTTGTGGCCGCGACCAGTAACGGACACCTTAGCAGTTCGACACCTGATCTGTTTTTTAGTGCCTGGGCCCCCAGAAACAAATACCTACGACGACATGTCTGTCTATCGGACACTGAACCTAACAAAACCTTAACATTTTCAACAAAAAAAAAACCATCACCTTACTAAGTCTATATCTGCATATATGTATGTATGTATGTATGTACATTTCGATTGTTTTTGCAAATATGTTTACCTATATATGTATTCTGAGTGACGCACTAAAATAAAAACAATAAAGAATCACTTCAATTCAGAGCGACATCTGTTGCGAGGAGTCTCCAAAGCGAGGCTCATTTGAATTTTATACAATGGACGTAGGTATATTAAAAAAAAGAGGCAAAATTATGGAAATTTACGCCGAAAGCGGTCCAGGTTAGTCTGAAAACTGGACGATAGGTAGGTACTTTGTATCGCAGCATTTTGCATGAGACATGGACGCTGTCGCTAAAGCACGCACTCAACATGGACGCTTAAAGCTTGCACAAGTCTTGAAGCGTCATTTAAATTGCTAAAATGCTATACCTACATACATACATTGGACAACAGAATGAACAATCTTTTTGTTTTCTTCTTCTTCTTCTCTCTACACGTATATATATATCGTACCTACATAACTGTATATACCCGCATATGTAGTTTGCATTTTATTCGTATGTATGTACCAAAAGGTGTACACAAATATATGCGCAAATCACTTAATGAAATACTCGGTTATAACGTACATCAATCAACTTAAGACTATAAAGATAATTTAATAATAAACGCACCTTTTCAAGCTCCAGCAAATGAAACCGCAGCACCTGAATTGCTTGGACCATCTGTAACAGAAGAAAATGATTGTAATTTAATACATTTGATATCTTATCTAAGCATCTATTCTAAACTAGGCAATAAATACTCTATTTATAAGATATAATTTGTTAACAAAAGCACGAAAGAAAAACTCAAATTTGAATACTATAAGAAAATATGTCTTGGCGCGATATGCATGTAATTCTCATGCGTTCGTGGTCAGTTAGTAATATGCACGCAATTATTGTAAACTGTGTTTATTACCGACAAAATTGTCGACACGAGAAACAAATAATAAAAATATATAGGTACTATATGTAAAAACGAATCGCAGATTGACAACACACACAGCGGAACGAATGAATTCATTTTACAAATCGTTTCAATTAAGACGCATCAGCGTGCCATCATATAAAACTGCATCAGTCTATGTTCGAAAGGGCCATAAACTCAAAATACATAGATGACACAAGGGAGAGACCAAAGATTCTATAACGGTGTCAGTGAAAATCCAATTAAAATTCGACATTAAAACAACGAACGAATCGTTTACATATGTGTGTGTGTGTGTGTTGGATCACATTCCACGCATCACACAAGTTGGTGACAAAAGAAATTGAATGTGTTTGTGCAAGGGGGAGGCAGGGGGTGTGCCGGGAAAAGCATCCCATCACTATCACTAGTTGGTCATAAATCTCAGCGCACGCTCGATCCAAGAAATCAGAAACATCCGGGATGATGACGACTTGTTCACTCTTGTGTTCATTAAACGCGTGGGTGTCCGATATATATATATAATATATATATATATATATATATATATATATATATATATATATATATATATATATACATTGCTTTCGAAGGGGGACTCGACCCCGACCAAGTCCGAAAACATCATCGACAACGGGATATACAAATTGACACTTATACATACACACACATACACACTCATGTATGGATAGACATACTGGATCTCAAGTTCAATGTATTTAAATTTAAAAAAAAATTAATTTGCAACAATTTAGAAGTAAAATATCCAGTCAATAGCGATGAAATGGATAACGATATAAATGTAAGAAGTAACACTACTTTCGCAACAAAATTAACATGGAAATCGTTTCGGTATCAAAGTATCGTGGGATAGTACCTATATACATATATGTCACATCGTTTTCACCAGCAGCGCCATTCGGCGTGGTACCTATACGAGTATAGGTAATAATATAACATATACACAAGATGTGCGCGTGCATGTAACGGTGATTCTGAAGATAAAACATGTTCCATGTCTCTTACGTCCCATTGAGAAGTAAATAAATACGGTACATCTATTTATTTAGCGTGCATTTATCATGTCCAAGTGGCACATTCACGCCTCATCCTTCTATTTCAGAACTGCGATGCTCTGCTTTTTCTTTGCGTTACTCTGCACGCACCGCATCGTACATCTTGTTAAATCTTACTACTACTACTACTACTACTATTACCGTAATGTGTCTAATCATATATGGACCACGGGAATTAATTATCATTTTTATCAATTATTATTGAAATTCATTTATATATATAAATTAAAAGATATAGTATATATTATGTGCATTGTTGAGCAGAATTGTGTTTGTTGTTCGTATACGTATGTTTATAGTTGTATGTTTGTCAATGTAAGTTTAACAATTTCACACGTGTTATATACGTTAGTGCACGGTGTTGGTTTGTCGACCACCCATCGTGTGTTTTGCAATGATTTTACGGCGCGCGGCTATTGAAAAATCTGTCTGCGCAGCCGACCCCATCGACCCGATAAGTAATAAAACATTATTAGACCTAGAGATTTGTGTCGTGCAAATTCGCGTTTCGGAACATGTTCACATCTTATAATGCTGCGGCTTCCATATACTATACATACCTACATATATGTATTTCTTTTAAATTTCTTTTGTTTGAGTCGTGACCAAATCACACACCAATTGGCACGTGACGCACAATTTTATTTTAAATTTCGCACCAGCTCAGCGCCACCAGCAGTGGCGTAGGTATTTAGAATAATTTGGGGACGGTTACTAAATCATATATATATATATATATATAAAATATGAGGGCGTCGTGATTTATTAGCACTTAGTACACCCCCCCCCCTCCCTTTCCTATCTCCGGAGAGACCATCATCATCTCATTACTGCGTAGTTCCCTCTACCAACCACCACCACCCAAGGGATGTATGTACGCATGCACGCGTTGTCCAAATGAGCAGTCGGGGAGCTGCATCAACGACGGCGATGGAATTATTTTTAACACCCGGAAGGGTTGCTATTATATTTTTGTGATTAAATTAAGTCAAATGAAATTACTGGTAATTCTAGTATTATTTACGCGTAACGCCTGGGAAATTAGTTTTGATCACTTTTGGTGGCAACTGATCATTAATTCTTTACAGCGCCGCCGCTAGTGTTTGTTCGGTGTAGGTAATTGGTAGTGAATATAAAATAGAATTATTCAAATTGTAAAAGACAAAATGGAAAAATGTAATATTTTATAATAGTTGGAAATGATTGAAAAGTTGTGATGCAGGCTGCAGGTTGTTCAATATTCACAACACGATGCGTTTGTTAACGTGTTTATCTACATACATACACGCATGCGTATGTATGTATGTATCCATGTTGAAAATGTGCGAGTTTAGCCGCATTCGTATTCAAAACAGTATACTATACCTAATTTTGGCATTGAGCCATAACATTAACATATGCTAATTGTTTTCAAACTTAAGTACAACGATACAACATGCCATTATATATTTTAATTATATGCTGGTGAGATTAGTATCTTGATTATGTTACCGCCGACAGTTACCAACGCCACCGCGGTTATTGTCGTCCGTCCGTAAGAAGGTACGTACGTACGTACGTACCTATCAGTAGCTGCGTATTTCGTCTGGCTAAATTAATATCTATCTACCACAACGATGATTGCTATACGTGCTGCTACCGTTTGCGCTTACCTAATAGGTTTACGCTACCTATACAGGTATAGGTACTATTTTGCGGTCAACATCTAATTACAATATTTATTACCACAACCGAAATTTTAATTGAAATCTTATTACACCAATAAAACAACTATTTATAACGATTTAAATTACCTACTTGAATTCCACCGAAAGCAATTCATTTATATTGTTGTTAACAAAAATAAATAATAAACTTTGATAACGAATGTGAGTTAAAATTAATAAAATAAAATAGCGTATAGTAAAACCTTCATGTCAATACCCACAATCAGAGCATTTGATCAATTTAAATTGATCATTATTTTGCATCACACAATATGCAAATTCTACTAGCTAGCTAGGTAGTGTATAAAAATAAATATGAAAACAAATAATAAAAAATTTAAAAAAACATTATTTGAATCGAGTGCATACAACAAAGCTGCTTTAATTCTTATCGTTGTAACGCGAACTTGATCCGGTTTAAAGATATGTATGCTACAGTTTAAAGTAACTCAAGAAACAACTTAATGTGACAACAACAACTACAATTATAAATAATAATAGAAAATTGGGAAATTTACTCACAAGTGAGTCGACTTCTGGATCTGCGATGTAATAGGGTTTTTCTTGGCGGATCTGAAACAAATGAAACATATTTGATAATGATTTAAAATCAGAAATAAATCTTCATTACACAAAGAGGAAGTATCATAATACTTGAGTTCAGAGAGCTTCCGCAATTTGATGAAATTATTGTTAATTACGTTATAAATTATTATTTTCATCACTATGCGTGATTTGTTTGTTGTACCTGAGAAATTAATAGGTGTATATAGAGGATAGAAAACGTGATTTTCTTAACATTTTCTTAATCGTATCTATTGCGCGTAATAACAGAGATGTTGTGTTGGGGTATACACATACATACATACATAAATGAAAGAAATATTATAGCCATAACTGTACCAGTTAGGAAGGGTACCACCGGGTAATGACGTCATAGTATATCGGTTGACAATTTGAAAACAAAATCGACCCGTTTGAGTAGGAGTGTATGCGACATTGATAAACGAGGTGTCATTTCTCAAAAGAGCGAATCATAAGCAAGTATGTATGTATGTATGTATGTATGTCGTGTGGGGGAGCTACATACATACATACATACATACATACATATATATATATATATATATATATATATATATATATATATATATATATATATATATATTTATATATATATATAGTGTAACGTGCTCCCAAGTTCATTGAAGATGACTATATAATTATATGGCGTGCGCGGGGTTCCTTCCTTACCGACCGATGGTACCTACACACCACGCCTTCTATCCCAGCAAGCACGTGCCTGGGTGACCACTTTTTATATGCTTTTCATCATAATTATAGTTATTCTTACGCTGCTTGCTACCTGTATGTGTGTGTGAATGTATCACAAGCACTTTTACGCTTTTTTGGTCGTCTTCCCTTTAACCGACGATCGTTTTCATTTGCTGCTTCCGTCAATTTTCAACCATTCCTCAAATATATATTATTATCATCATCATACTAACAACAGCAAGTTGTGCCAACACCTCGCAATAGGTGCATATAAGAGTTGTGTTCAAAAGAAATTATAATAAATATTTTTGTACCAGTGTTGATTGATTGATTGATTGATTGATAACTGTGATCTTTTCGCGTATGTAATGAAACGAAATTTAGTTTGTAGATATGATTATAAGTGCGTTGCAACGTCCGTTTGTGTAGTGAGCACCCGGTATATTTTTAGTCTGCGGCAGGCAGCATAGAGATTCCTCCTCGATTCTGTCATACAAAAGGAGCAACGCGATTGGGACGAACGAACGAACGAACGAACGAACGGAGGTATGCGGCCGTGGATCTATGTAGCAACAACGTCTGCCTCGAATACCGCCGTGCCGCAGCATCGCTTGCTACGATGGGAAAAACTCTTCGCAGACCATCGTCTCTTTCGATTTTTTATTTATTTATTTTTCTGATGCTCTCAAAAACGAACCAGCCGCGGCGCTGCTACAGCATTCTCATTTCACTGTTTATTTATTTATTTATTGCAATCCTCTTAGGTGCTACAACACACACACACACACACACAATCATACTATTATTTCATTATCAACATTATTTACTAAATTGAATTAATCTCATCCAAAAGGACCTATATGTTTATATACCTAATATATTATTTTAGTTTTATTGCTTCTGTCTTATATATTGTGATTTGAACCGTCGACGAGCACATGGTCGACCCTCTAAGTTGCACCACAGGGGCAACCAGAGGGGGCAACTGCTCTTTTTCATATAACAAAACAAGCCCTGTTGCCTTGCAATACAAGCATTTTCTTTCTATGTCTGTAAACGTGGTGGTATGCAACGTTGCCACTATATGCATTTTATTATTATTTATTTATATTTCAATTTAAAGGTAAAGCTAATAGGTGTGTTTTTTTTTTAATTATTTAAATAAATAATTTACGCTATTTATTTATTTATTCACGGTAAATCTACAAACAAATGAATGAATTATGATAAATAGTTTTTATCTATTAAGTATGCAAATTGAAACATGGTGAAGTCTAATAAATAATCAATAGTTTACCTACATATGTATATACTTTTTAATATTATTTAAGAAATATTTCAAATGTTGTCAATTAGTAGTATATATGTATTTTCTAGATCTAATATCAACTGTACTTAAGCATTTTAAAAAACAAAACAAATCTAGTAGTAATTAACAATGAATTAATACTTAAAACGCATTCCTTGGCGAAAGCGGTGTCCATTTCAACAAATTCCTCATCAACTAATTAAGTTTTTCCATTTATACAAGAAATAACACATAAAAATGTTAAGCAGACGCGCATGCTTCTTCCTTATAAGTAGGTATACCTAGTGCTCAACAGCATCAACTTATACTATAAATAAAATATATAATAATAATAAAACAGCGCTAGTTTTTTATGCGATAAATACTCTATGTAATTAAGAAATCCTTTGTTCTGTACGGAATATGATTTAATAGCATTATAATTCATTATGAAGTGATTCAACTTTACATTATTACATACATACATATATATATATATATATATATATATATATATATATATTATATATATAAGACATTTAATATGGTTAAAGGAGATACATATGTAGGTACCTAACTGATTTTATTAAAATACTAATTAATAGTTACTTCTGTTTGTTTAGAAAAAACATTTATCTTAAGTGTAAATTTCTATTTATACTTAGTAACGCAAGAATTCCAATTTTTTACGCACTTAAACCAATCATAAGTCATTTTTTATCACCAATTTTAATTGCGAACTAACTAATATTAGTGAAATTGAATTATTATTTAGTAAAATCGGCAACACTGCTTAAATCAGGTCTATACTATACCAACAGGATGTTCAAAACTCAACCATACACACACACACACACATATATATATATATATACATACATATACAGGTATGTACCTTCTTCTTCTTCTTATATTGCATAGAAAGGTAAGTGAAGAATAGCATATAAACTGTCGAGGTACCTATAACAGCCCTTCGACTATAGAAGGAGGGTATTGTGCATTTTCGAATCCCTTACAACAAATACATACAATCACACACACACATACATACACATGTCTAGATTCGCCAGTTCACTGGTGTCAGGTCTTTGTCCCTAGTTTTGTTGTATGCTCCCTTAAAAGATGAAGAAACGTTCACTTAAATAGAGAACTGCACCCCAATACGGTTGCGATGCTTTATATATATATATTATATATACAAAACACTAATTTATCTATTTGTATATAGGTACAGTAACCGTTTGTAAATGGCTTTATAATAAAATAAAATAAAAAAAATTGGAATATAACAATTCTGATTCAATCAAATTGTAATGGTTTGCTAGGTTGCTGCGATTGAATATGTGTAATGAAAGTTAGTAAATGTATTTTTATTATCTAGTAAAAAATGTAGCAGTAAAATGAATGTTTATGTCTAGGGTTTGCAATTTATTTGAAATCAGGGAATCACAGATGTTACACCACACACACACATACATACATACATACATACATACATACGTCATGTTTACGGAATACATACATAAGTTAATTACTCATCAACCATCCGCATATATATTTAAGAAGTGTGGTTAACACTAGTAGTTGTAACGACGGATGCTTAAACGAAACGAGTTTAAATATTTACGCAAGTAATTTGATGTTTGTGACGTCTCATGTTGTTTTAGCGAGACTACCGTTTCTCGCATACACGATGATCACATATTTATATAAATCTCCAGTGATAACCACTGGAAGCACTTAATAATCGTATAATAAACATTAACAGCCCAAGTTTCCTTGATAAAAAAAAATGGTGATTACATTTACATTCTTAATTTTATTATTAAAACGCGAGATGAAACGTTATAATATATTTACATACATATGTACATGCATACATACATACATACATACGTATATATATTTTTGTGTACAAGCTTAAGCATAAATAACAAGTTACTTGTGGAACACTATTCTTTCTTTCTTTCTTTTTTTTTTCTTCCTTCGTTCCACTCCGAGTTTTGGAGACCATTCTCGTTCGTCACTATAGGATCAGGTAGTTATTTATAGTAGAGCGTATATTATTTTATTACACGAACGTAAATTATAAGGTATATAGAAGGTTGTAAAACCTTAGACAGCTGAGAAGCAGGTGAATGTGCGCGACTCAGTTGGAAATGTACTTTATTTTACAGACACTACAGTACAAACATTACTCTTACATCCCAGTCGTGACGTCACTGGATGACTCTATAGGTACATACATACATACATACTGTTCTACGAATGTCTAAATATTTTTTTAATGACGTCTATCTATGATATGTGTGTGTGTGTGTGTGTGTGTAATATTAAACAAAATATATTACCAACTACGTATAAGAAAATCCAATGCAAGACATTGCAAATGTTTTATTTAGTTGTGATGAAATGAAGCTTTATTCGGAGACAAAATCAAAAATAATAAGAATCCATTGGATGATTACTTTTTTGCCCAAGAAAGTAAATCTGTAGACCGTCTCTCACACACACACACACACATATATATATATATATATATATATATATATATATATATATATATATATATACGCAGAGAGATATGTTGTATGTATATATGTATGTATGTGTATATACGTCATTTAGAACAAAGACAAATGCCGACCTCCACGACCTTGTTACAGCTTTATTCGGAGGAAAAAACCTGAGTGAGTTGATAATTTATTCGAGTGTCCGCACATATATAAATATGAACCGATTTTAAAGTCGAATATAAAATCACATGCGCTCTGGTAAATAACGAATGGCCATTCCATTCGTCGGCCTTTTTAATTCGTAATCAAAATGTATCTCGTAGATGTTTCGTTAATTTTTACATGAGTTTTTCACTTCATGTCCGATGCATATTTATTTTAATTTTATACGATGATGTTTCCAGTCATGCATCGCATCCGTCCATCCGTCCGTTCGTCCAATCCGTTTGTTCTACGTTCGTTTTGTTGTTTGTGTATTTTTTGTTTCGTTCCGTGTTTACGAGTTGCTATCTTTTGTTTTATGAAAGGCGACCGGACCAAAGCACTGAGACAGAATTCGTTCTTGTTGTTTTACATTGTAATGTCGATGTTCAGATATTTATATATATATATTTTTGTAAATTTATATTAGGTATCTATTATTTGTTTCGTTGATTATCTTAAATGGTACCCATACATATTTGGTTATTAAGTAGATGAATCTAGATTAAGAAAAAGAAAAAAGAATGCAGTGGGTCCCACTTGTGTGACATCAATGACATGAATAATGCACTTGGTAACAATTTGGTGTGCCATGCACGCACGCACTCGTCCGAAAGCACAACGATTACAGAATGCTTCGGATGTCTGTGTTACACCCAAGAGCCAACGGTCAACCGCGACCGGTCACTATAGTAATTAAAAGGTGCCAATTAATGTTGACAAGAACCGATCAGCACGACCGTTACCATGTGTCAGCTATTTGACCCGTTCGAACAAAAGCAGTAGCCGCTTGCAATAAACTAGGTTGCTAAATCAATGTGACCATCATCATTCACATGTTTTCTCATATACCAAAACTGTTTTCAATTTGATTCAACAACAAAACTAATATTTATATGTAATGAGACATACATGTGTGTGCGTGTGTGTGTGTGTGTGTGTGTGTGCCTATTTGGAGATTTCCAATGTGCCACCCGCTGAGACAGTCGGATTAGCCGCGTCCTCCGATGTGCTGGGGGTTTGTTGCTCATTTCTCCGCTCTGGCCAAAGCATTAGCTGGGATTTACACAACAGGGGGGGGGGGTACCCTACACACACCGCTTAACTTTTGATTCTTTCGCTACCCCTCTTTGTATATAGAGGTTTTAAAACTGTCCGCAGCATTTTTATTTTTAATTATCCGTTCAGCTCTCACACACGTTCACATCTTTTGTTGTTCTGTTGCCCTGTAATTACCAGGGTCTCTGATGGTTCATCCCATGGCTTTTAATTGTAGGGTGTGATTGCCATTTGAAGGAATGTGAAACACATTTTTAAGCATGTTACACACCAGATGGATGGATGGAATATTATTGCAACGAGTATACATAGGTGGTATACCTGATGGAGAGGAATTGTGGTCTTGATTTCTAGACTATACGGCGTTGAACCGAAGAAAACGAGCGTGGAATGATTTATTGTTCGCAGGGTGGGCAACTGTTTACATCCACGATGATATATCCTGGGTCTACCATTAATTTCACAAACATAAATATATATATTAGATGTTTAAAAGTGGGAATTTTCTTACACACAGAGACGGTTATATTCTAAGCGCATTAACTACGGATTATCCTACTCGAACTGGCCAGATGGGAATGTAGAATATTTATGGTATTTTCCTATAGGTAGGTAGGTAGGTAACCACAATTAGAAATTCTTTCTAACTCAAATCCTCCAAGGCTTTTTGTATAAGATAGTCAAGTACAGACTACACCAGATTTTTATAAATGTGTATACCGTCTACGTTGTGGCCAGACCGTATTTGCAAGTATAATTAATTCGTAAACTTGTTTTTCTTATGTTATTAATAATGCATTTTCTTCACATGCGGATTGAAATTTTATCGATGCTTGCTTGCTTGGTCTCAAAGTCAACTCGACCAGCCAGCAAAGTCTCTGAATCGCGCATCAGCGACCAATTGCATACTTCTAACTCTTCTGGTCAGCGCTGCTGCCTATAATATGTTCGTCAACTTGCTTTCTCGTTAAACCGCGTCAATTATTTTCTGGTTTCCTCTTTTTTATCTATTTCAGCAAAAACCACCGTCACGAATAGGACCGATTAAGATTAAATAATTATTGTCAAGAATGCGTCCAGTTCCGTCACATTGAACGTATCAATTAATATATATATATATATATATATATAGAACTTGTCAAGCGAAATGACACGATATGTGTTACACGAAATTCTCTAAGGTTAAACAATCTTAAATAGATTTTAAAACTTTAAGAATTACTTATATGTAATAATTATCTTCTATCAAGATGTAATGCACTGGCCCTGAGTTATGTGAAAAAAATCAGTGAAAACGACTAATAAATCGTCAACGTAAACACCTTGAAGCAATCGAACATATTGCAAATATAGAAAGAAACATCTTTAACGAACAAATAAGAAATTTTGTCAGAGGCGCGACCCTGATGTGTGCACTTAGTTGATATGTCACGATATGTGTTTAATAAATAATGTAATTTCAGTTGTAATTGTTAATTGTTATAATAAAATGTGTTAATCATTTATATATATATATATATATATATATATATATATATATATATATATATATATATAAATAAGTTGAAATAGTGTAGGAATGTGTTTGTAGCCGTTTTAAGGGTTCAGTGCACCGCATCGAAAACGGCCCTAGAAATGCACATAGTGAATAATAGTGAACGATGGCCGTCACTAGCAGGCAGGCAACCGCACTCGGGGCACAATAACGGGGGTTGGTTCCTAGAAGTCAGAGCCGCAGCGTGCACACATCTGTCCTTCAACGGATAGAATAGAAAATACCCTGAACCGAAAATGCTTGTTGCCGTTACCACGCCGCGTTTCGTACGTTCTACAGAAATAACCTGCCAAGCAGATAACACACACACACACACAAAGATGCCTGTCTGGATGCCTTGCTTAGCTTGGGTCCCTTTGTACATTTCTTTATGTTCATCCATATATGCTTTCTTCGTCTGTTAATTTTCTATAGAATTTATTTACTATATATATATGAATATCCGTTCTGCTTCAATACCTGAACCGTACCACATTTCACACTGGGGACACTGATCTTTTTAATAAAGAATTTCTAAATTTTAAATAGAATTTCTTTAGGTGGGTAATTGATAAAATAAAAGCATATTGACGAGCGACAAATCAAAGCATCGCGATTCGTTTTATACAATTTTAAATGGCTAGTGATTTGTTTGAGCCGTAAGCGACCAGCCAGTCACCCTTCCCGAACGAAAGCAATCGGCCATCCACAGTGAAGCGTATATATATATATATATATACATATATAGAGGTACAACACGACCCCCATCCCGCTAGCATCATATCATCATCTGCATTTCGCTCACGTACCTATAACAGAGCTTATTCTCTCTCTGCGCGATCCGATGTTCGCCTATCGGCACATCGGCTTCACGATTTTGACTTTGTAATTATGGAATCCTCGGGCGTGCGCTCGATTCATACTTGCTATGGTATTATAGATGTTGCGTCTGTCTGTCTGTCTATCTGCATGTATTGGCAAGACAAAGACGGCCTGTGTATACGTGTGCACCGTTTATATTTTATATGCAACCAAAATGGTCGTAAAATAACTTTACCACGATTACACTTTAATGCTGACTCAAATATAATTGTCGCTTTGAATCTATCGATTTTTCTTTTATTATACCTATAACCATCACAAGTATCTCTAGCAGGGTGCGAGGATGTGCGCGGGAGGGTACTAAATTATGTTTATATATGTTTTTCACTATTGTTTAAAACATATTTACGCATTTGTTAAACAATTTAGTTTAACAAATTGATAATAAACAAACAGTGTCGTTGTTTAGATAATCGAACGACCGACAGACCGAAGCAGGTACACACAACAAACATGCAATGAGATCGTTGCTGTTGCAGCTTGCTTAGTAAATAATTGGCGCAGGTCTGGTATGGACCGCCGCCGCCGCTGCTGCTGCTGCTGCAGTGCTCGAGAGATGGTTTTACATATGTTTATCACACTCTTGATGTTGATAACACTAATCGACAAACGATATGCTAGCGTATCTAAAATAAATACCATCAGAGGCGGGTAGCGTTTGTTGTATGTATGTATGTACACCTTCGTGTATATGTATATAATACACAACAAACACTATACCTAGATACATAGGTATATGTTCTTAACATTTTTCGAATGTTAGTAAATATAAATTTCCGTTTAGAATATTTGAGATTTCGACATGTGTAATAAGCATACCTATTTAATAATAATAATAATAATATGTTTATTGTAAGTAAATAGAAAATTTTCTAAATTTAAACACAAGTTAAAGACCCGATAATATTTTTACTGTTACACATCATACGATGATTCCGTGACAGCGAGTTTAGTTCCCGTAAAATTCGCAGCGAGTTGAGTAAACTCCAAAATATCTTATGATGAAGCGGCCAAGCTAGTATACAACAGTGGGTTCATGTCTATTTACGGAACGACTGTAGTAACGAACAGTGCAGATATACAAATTTAGGTGTCAACTGTAATAAAGGCAGAGCGTTCGTATATACCACAAGCAATGTCTTCATGCTTGATGGAAACAAAAAGGCATTGTAGACAGAGTTGTGTCTGGGGGGGGATAGAAAAGAGGCGATATACCAAATGCCTTTTACAGTTTTTCATAATACGAAGCAATTTTATCTTATTGTGTTCTGATGGACTGACTCTTCTACACGAAAGAACTAATTTGATTATAGCTTGGTGAGCAACGACCGGAACACCAACGATTTTTATGCTGAAGAAGTACCAGTGCGGTAATAAAAACGATTTCCGTAAAGTGGATAATTATTACTTTCAGATAATCATGTCGCACACGTGTGGGAGAAACATTGTTTATTTTTTCTCTTCCTAAATTATTCTTATAAGCAACGCATTGTTGAGGGAAATCGCAAAAACATATATAATCTCTAAGATGGTGTCGATGTTTCACGTATTAAAGAATAAAAGTGTGTCTTACCTGTTTGCTGAAGACTGCAATATCCTCGTTGAAGGATTCTGAGGAGCAGACGTCACCACCAGCAACACCTGGTTCTCTGGGAGTACATGTGGCCAATTCGCATTTTTCAAATATTAACGCGAGTAGTGGAAATAAGGGATGACTGTAAAACAAACAATAAAAACCCAAAAATTAATTGAAATTCTATTCATTTGTATATATATATATGTGTGTGCAATGAAATATAAATACATATATAAATAAATTGAATAATTATTAAATAAAAGAAATAAATAATGCATGTTACAAATTTTCCATAATTCTACATAATAAGAAATAGTTTAAGAGTGTACGCTCATAAATCATTAATTTCGAATATAAATAAAAAACGAGTTTATTTGTTTATAATAATAATGAATGCAAAAGAAAATGAAAGAAAAAGTGTGATTGGATATGAAAAAAAAAAGTGATTAGTTTTCTATGATGCTATTATCATTATGAATACAGCAGCTGATGTTAGACGAGTGCAGAGATCAGCTTGTGGCCGGCGCGCAATCGCACATAATCTTTGACCCGTAAATTATATCCAAGACGATGATGGCACACCATAAATAAATCGCAACATTTATGAATGTGTCCTGCGCACTTTGATAGACAACTCATTCATAACTTTTGTAGTAAAAAGATTACTTTATTGATGTTTATATGTATGTATGTATATATATATATATGTATATATGAGACGAACGTCCCTATATATCTTCTCATATTTACACACTATAGTGAAACATGACAATATTCTATTTATTAGGATACTTATTTACTTGTTTTTTTTTTTTACTTCAAATTTTATTTATTTATTTTAAACCCTTATTTAATAACAATATACACATTACTAGAAACCTAATATATAAAATAAAAACTCAATGACTATATTTGTAGATTTAATTGTAGTCTACATAATAAATACGTAAAAACGTTTATAACGAATAAAATATCCAGTTATAAATATATATATATTATAAATTTTGAAAAAGCATTATTTAAAAAATAGTTTAGATACTTTTATTATTGAATTAGGTACAAAAGTGTAAACTATGAATGTATTTAATGTTGAAACAAATGTGTACGTGCGAAGCACTAAACACGATAATTTAAAAAAGTAATTAAATTCCGAGCATAGGGCTGAGCGGTTGCCGGCGAGCGACCAGCCGGGTACGGTCAAATTCAGATGCCGACGGCCGCACTTTGAACATTCACAAACTGCACCATTCTAACTTGACTATACAACACCAGGTTTAGTCTACACTGATCAACACATCAACACACGACTAATTTTATATTGATTTCAACATTAATTCAATTAAGATCGATTAGTTTGTTTATATTTTTCATTTAATTTGTTTAAGATTAAATATATGTATAAATATATGTTTTTCTAGTGATGTGAGTTTTAAATATTTTATATGTTTATTGATACACCACGAATTTAGAATCATGTTTAAAGTATTTTAATCATTCCAATTTTTAGTAATAGAATTTAGGGGTTTTCACTTGCACTAAAACTGAAGCACTTTACACTATTTTTAGATTGTGTCATGTAAGTATGAAATTAGAAATGATACTTAGATTAAATAATTTATATATATATTGTTTCATTTATATTGATAAAAGATAATTTAAAAAATGATACAACTCCCTTAGAAGTAATTTATTTAATGCCACTTTGAAGTATATGTTCATTGTTTGCATTGTTTATGAATAGAGGTGTAAGTGTTGTTTGTTTATAAAAATATTAGTTGATAACTCACCCATATATAGCGTCCTTGTCCCGTTTATGGACATCGGGTACGGAACCTTGGGCGCCCATCACATGGTTGGCGACGGGCGAAACGTGGTTGCCGGCGGCAGCCGCGGCTGCAGCGGCCGCCGCCGCATGGTACCCGTGCATCCCGGCCGCAGCGGCTGCGGCCGAGGCATGGTTCATCGCGTGCGGACTATGATGGGCGGACAGCCCTTGCAGGGAACCACGGTGCGCCACGTGCGGGTCATACATGGAGCCCGCAGCGTCCGCCATGTACCCGGGATGGATGCCATCGTCATACTACACCAAACAAACAAATACTCTTATGTTAAACTATTACTCTAAGGTGCACATCCCTTTTAATATTAAAAGTATGCCGATTTTTATTTGTACACGTTGTTACTGACGTATTTTTGAAATGTTTGCGTGAAATATTTTTAGTAAAACTTTTCTAAAATGAGGAAACTTATGATTTAAAGATACACGATTCGGTTAAGTATACCCTAAAATTTACTATATTTTATGGTGTGACGTAAAATTATTTTAGTATCCATCTGTGGTAAGTAATAAACTTCAGTAGTCCACTTACAGCTATATATATTTTCAAAGCTTTTCTCAGTTTAAAAAAGCATAATAAATATGTTAGTGAAACGTTATTTCTAAATTGTCAAAACACTCAACGATTTTCATAGATAATATTTGTGAATATATAATTAAATGTTGAGTATTTATTTAAATTTATTAAAAAATATATATATATACTATAATCTAAATCACTTTCACGACGATATACATTTTAGATTTAAAATGTTGTAACACTGACACGTAAAATAAAAATAATATTGACAGTTATTTCAACGTTTTAATTTTTTTATTTTCTTTTGCTTTAGCATCCATAAAAATGCGGTTATAAAATGTGGAATTTTTAAGAGGCAATTTAAAATATTCCAAATAATAATCAATTTAGTTTATTGGTGTAATTTATTTAAAATGTTTATAATCGTCTTCAGTTAATAAATCCATAATTAGAACAAGATATTAGCAAATAAGGGAACCGTTGTGAGACAATATCTATTAGGCGAATAATGAAACAGTTTCTTGGGTCGTTTACACCAACGTTAACGAAAATTAAAACGCCGGCAACGAGCATCTTAATACGGCCCGTCGGCCACCGGGTCCCGCACTCCGAAACCGGGCTCCGGAGACTGGATAAGGGGAGAAACACATTTCGTAACGACCGAAAATCCGACGGCAGATACGCACCATAACAATGTTTTGCGGGAATCTAACGGAAATTGTAATACGAACAGGATTCTCTCAAATGGCCAACTGATATATACACGATTCCACATTCTATTTACAGAATGCACACCACTACACACAAAATCACACGAAAACATATCATTTATTTATACTATATATATATTATTAAATCATAAATTGAATTTAAATCCTAAACATTTTAACAAAGATATAATTAATAATTTGTAGCATCGAAAACTAGTAGAAAACTTTAAGAAGATTGTTTATTAAAATAAAAACTGAAAATCAAAAACAACAAATTCAAAGTGGGATTGACACAACGGCAATTGCAATCCGAATTGCTTATACACCGTTTTCTTTTTCCAAATCAATGCACAAATCCAATGACATCTCGATGGGACCCGGATGCTTTTCACAAGGGGATATTTAAACATTACCATATTCTATGTATAAAACTTGTACAAAAGAAAAAAACTCGTTTTTGAAGTGTTCAACAATTTCATTAATTAGATAAACACCGGCAAACTCTTTCATGTTTAACTATGAAGAGAAATGGACGCATTTCAGTTGAATTCCCAAATATAGTCACGAAATAATTTAATCTATTTCAAAACAGTTACAGATTCGTCTTATACGATTACAGGCTTGAATAAAATCGCATAAAACATTGTAAAGATTATTTACTTAAACACCGCAATTGCTCAAATTAATTAGAAGTTTAATTAAATTACTATTTATTTCTCAATCTTAAATATGTGAATTTACGTTTTTAATTTATAATACTTAGTATTTTTGAAAAACATAGAATTCTTATTTAAAATGATGAAAAAGTTACTAGTTCTATTTGAAGTGTTTATTAAAAATGTTAATTTTAGTTGTGAATAATATTTGAAGTCTGACACAAATTCCGCGTAAAATAAAATAAAAAAATTTGGCACATATCACAAAAACGTTTGGCAACGCGGCATATGTACATAACTGTTATCACACTTAAACTCTTTTATATGTTATCAACACTTTACCGACGGCGCATAAAATTTAATAATTATTAAATGAAACGCTATTATTAATTATTACATTTATAGCCGAATGATTTATTCATAATAGCAATCACATTGTATATGAAGGAACGTGCGTTTTAACATATGTATAAATACTAGGATATGCATATACATATATATATATAACTCGTATAACGAAATTAAAAAATTATTCAAATTAAAACGCAGATTTTAAATCGCTTTATAACTGCTTCGTGTCACTTAATTATTACCTATTTGAAAATCACTTTAGATCTATCGAAGGGCCGAAAAATATAAAATAAAATAAATTCTCTGAATAACTCTCTCATGAACAACTAGAAAAAATACCAAGCATACCAACCGTGACTGGCCGAAAAACGTCGAGGATGACTATCGACTTTTGTTAGGCTGAGAGAACATTTTTAAAGCCTGTAATCAGACACTAACTAAGGGATCTGTATAGAGAAAGGCTACGCGGACGGTTTACCGAAAAAGAAAAAAATTGCCTAATCATCCGACTTGAGTGATCGAAAACATTTGTATGTATGTATGTACCTACATACATGATTCAAATGACTACGACTGACAGAGTTCTATTTCGCTACCGGTACACACACACACACACACACACACACACACACAAACGATATAAGTACTAATCGCGGAAAAACACGGAGCAAATTCATTAGAATTGTTTTCTTACTATACATAGTAATCTATTCGAAATGTCACCAATAAGTATTTAGATTTGATGATTGAATCTAAAATAATATAGGAACTTATAAACAATAAATTTACGTTATTTTAACTTTTAGTTATTAACTAAAGTATTTATTAAAATCTATTCTGAGTATGAATTGAAATAATTTATTTAAATCTATGTAAAATTATTTAATTTTCACTTTTCTATATTTTAAGTAAATTTGTTGTTATTCGTAATTTACACTTGTGAATTATTATCGATAAGTTTTAGTGATTTTCGCCAATTTTGTATATTTGCCAAGCACCGGTACGTTGTAATTAGCCTAAGCTGAAGATTAGCTTAATGTAGGTAAACTACGCACTTTTGAATACGATGTATAAATTAGCTTGAGTAATTCTTAGAAGAAACTAATGGAAATTACAAAAAGGAGATTAACTACTTACTACTGAAGAAATGTTTAAATATTTCACAGGGTTAACGTGATTATTGAGTGAAAAATGTTTTTCCCCAAATTTGATTTGTTGACTAATAAAGAAATGCAATTTTTGTTTAATAAATTTTGTTGCTGAAGGAAAGAGACTATTAAAATTATATACATCTTAAGACTTGTTGTTGGTGTTTTGAAGAGGATTTCTATTGCCCTATTTATTGCCTTAGTTTGAAAAACACCCTTAAGTATTATTACGTTATTTAGAAACTAAATATTCCAAAAGATAATTTAGAGAATTGAATTGTTATAGAGTGTTGTTGTATATATTTAATAAAGTCCCCTAGGTATTCTAGAAAATGATATATGTGATTATTGAAGTAATTTGGTAGTACGTTTATATAGAACAAGATGGTTTTGTCATGTCTAGGTTAATAATACAGAAGAAAGACCGAATCCGTAAACGTGTAAATAAACGCGAAGATTTCAAAAGAATTTAGTATCTGCCGATGAAGACGTATACGAAGTGGTATAATTTAGGATGTAAGAGATAGATGCCAGGGTGAAAAGAAGAACGTACCCGTGGCTGAGCCATGAACGCCCTGCCCGCACTAGGGTACTCTGCGTGTTGGGCCACCGTTGAAATCGTGTTCGCAACACTCGCGCACTTTGCACACACCGACACACGACGATCCGATCACTTTAAATTCTTGTATACAAATCCACCAGCACACGGTTTAGGCCCCGGGGCCTCGGCCGAGAAACACCGCACACAAATCCAAAACACCTCGACGGCCACCCGAGCGAAGAAGTTTACTACCACAATACAAGTACCGGCATCTAAGGGCCGTGTCACCATCGAATACTACTGCACCTGGACGTCATCTTCGTCAGTTGTATAATACACCACACACTCAACAAAGCGTTGTTAATAATAATAAACGACAACAATACGCTTTGCACTGATTGATTGATTGATTGATTGTTGTAGGTTTATAGTAATTATAATAATAATAATAATAAAAGTTTGTTGACACAAACACTGAAGGCACACACGCGAATTAAAAAGTAAAAGATGAATGTGATGACGACGACGGACGTCGACGACTATGATATGGTGTAGTGTTGTCGAATTGTCACTTGTAGTCACCGTGGTGAGATTGACGGGATACCTGGTGCGGCCTGTCAGAGATGATGTTTGATGGTGTGACCGATGCGACGGTGGGCTTCTTCACTTGAAAAACCGTCCACCACATTGGATGGTGACGGTGGATGACGAGCGTCAGTGCGCGGCGCGCGTTGGAACCGTCAGAAGGTGGGGTGTATATATAGATGTATATATATATATATATATATGTAGAAGTAGAGAAACGGAAAAACCGATTGTTTTTGTGTGAGGGCGCCGCGACGGAGCTACTTCTGCTACTGCGCCGTTCCGTGCGAAAGATGGAAAGCGCGTAACACACATACACACACACAGACACACTCACGCGGCGGGGCTCTGTACACAACACGGAGATGCTGCGCGCTCCGCAGTCGTCTACCAACTGTCAATCACGGTCCAAGGCGGGGGCAGAGTGGGGTTCCAAATGAATGATCTGTCAGGGAGAGGTGAGTACGCCCCATCGCGGTTCCGCAACCAATCGGTTGGCAGCGCGGCAAGTCGCGTCCGCGCTGTGGCGTGCCCGCACGGGAACCATGTGAGCGTGCGGCGTGCGACTCGTCTGCCATTACATCGCCGTCCATGAAACATGTATGTATGAGAGGGAAACTTGAAGCGCAAAAGCGCGCGCGCGCGCAACCAACGCAACCAGTCTGAGTGAATGCGCGGCGCGCTTTTCCTGCATTCAGTGCAACTTGCAGCGTCTACACTGAATGGATGGATGGATGGATGGATAGCATAATATGATGATGTGTTGTTGTTGTTGTTCACAAAACGCACACATCTACCTGTCGACCGTCAACTTCGACGTCATACGTCAACTATGTGACGACGCGGCCGTCTCACCTCTGGCACTGTGCACGATGACAACTTGTCACTGCCAATCAGCGACGGCTGCTGAGACGCCCGACCGTCGACGGCGACGACGACGTCACCGGACGATGATTGAACGTGGCCCCGACACTGTATAAATCTTTCACTCGATTTTATAGTGACGTTAACGAGTGATATCTCAACATATCAACACTTTGACCTTATAACCATCATCATACTATACTTATATATATATATATA
>JADQWA010000037.1:109645-136718 GCA_018344505.1 Nebria ingens riversi | reverse complement strand
TATGCTGGTAGTAAAGCAGCAGTACGAATTGCTTGCAGATTGAGTGATGGGCGCGCTTAGCGTATACAACAGTTGAGAAGCAACAATCAACCCGTTTATTACCGCTTAGTATCAACGGTTGTAAATTCGCTGAACGGCTAAATAATAGTCCATGCGCATATGAACTTTCTTAGAAAATGAATTTAATGTAAATATAATTTAAGTTGTTATTGATGGTGTCCCTGAAAACGTGGTCACAGGTAGAATAGCGTCAGTGCATAATGAGAGTGCATAATTAATATAAATAGCTCAAATATATTATTTTCGGCTTTCCATATAATTCTTAAATATATTTGTTTTTCTCTATTTATTCTGTTACTTTCTGCTAATTCCAAACGTATTTGCTTTTAAAACTACGGCACTTGACATCAAGTCACTGAAATATATAACTGGAACGGACTACTGACGTGCTCGCTGCGAGGCGAGAGAGAAGTCACAGTGGGTACACCTCTCTCTGTCGGCACAGTCCGCTTTGCAAGTAATACAATAGTTATAAATAGTATATATCATGAATGTTTAGCTCAATAAATAGGAGATTTGTTAACGAAGGAGTTCTACAAAAAATTATGTTTAAAATGTTTCATCATTTTATTTTTTCCAAGCGAAGCACATATATTTCCAGAGAGTTATTTTTCGCTTATAAAACTTTCTAACGAAACTGTACGTGGCTTAGTCACTAATACGCATGCGCAGAAGTGTGGGAAAGAAAACAAGTACCCTCCTATATCATGCTATCTCTACACGTTTTACACTCATGGATAGGCCTGGCAGTGTCCCTTCCAGTTATTATATATTTCAGTGCATCAGCCACAGATAACCAATAAATGCGCTATTTCAGATAAAAACTCCAAATATAATAAATATTTTAAACGAGGGCTATGATATGATGAATAATATTCAAAATTAAATCGACATTCTTCACGCCAACCCGATTGTTTTACAGGACTAAAATTAACTATTAATTCAATTTGAATATTATCGAATTCGGAACTGAAATTAGATAGTGAACATTATATAACAACGGCAAAATTAAATCAGGACTTTCTTGAAAATACATTTGCAATGATACGCCATAGAGGCGGTTTCAATTTTAATCGATTTGTCAACTGAACTTACCGATGGTGTGCTGCGAGCGGTAACAAAATGGCGGATAAGTGAAAGCATATAAATGTCATTTATCCTTGAAATTTGGTTAAAATTTTGTTTATATCTTAATTTTATGTTTATATCTTAATTTTAATTGTTAAAATTAATTGTCATTAAGAGTTAAGTGTTCGTGAAATGTTTAAACACCTTGAAGAGTTGTCACATTTACCTAGAAATGTTATTGTGGGCAAGAATAAATAATGATAACGCGAGTCCGCAAATAAGAACTTATCCAGTAGCTGCTAAATATTATCTTGTATTTCAATTCTATTCTTTTTTGACCGCCTAAATATGCAGGGTTAACAATCATTGTTCGTATCTTCTAATAGAACGGTTTATTTGCTAATTTAAGGGTGACACCTATCCATATATTATACGCGTTTTCTGAAATGTGTTGAATTGCTTTCGCATACAAAATTATAAACCCGGAAAAACAATCTTTATTTGTAAAATGACGAGAACAATCTCTCATGTACTGAGATATATCATTTCCTGATCTGAGAAAGTGTTCTCAAGCTTTACGTCGATCCCTTTTGACCAGCACACCGGCATGTGAGGTTATTGTGACATTTAGCTGGCCAATTTTCGGGAATACATGAAAACTTAAACTGCGTTCGCGGTACATTCGTGAGTCCATCCCTACACGCAACACGTAATATTACTTTTTCCTCGTTTAATAAGTGCTTTCATTTTAATATTAAAATAACAAATAAAGTGTGATATAAACAGTATACTTTACAGTACAATCATACCACTACCTGCCTTCATTCAATAGTTTTTTTTTTGCCACCAGACTGCGTATCTGATAGCTTGAGTTGTCAATTGTACAGTCGATATAACAGGGCATTAATTTCTGGCGGAGTAAAGACTCAAACCCCAGCCACCCTACCCCTTAAACAAAATGACCACGTGTGGACCATCCAATTACCCAGCGGCAACGTACAGCGAATTATCAATGTCAACTATCTTAACTGTTGTGTACGGTAAACGCGCCCAAAATTATTTGATATGTGCCGGGAGTGACGATGGTGTAACTGTTGGTGGTATGACTGTTCCTGCTTTAGCTTATGCAGAAGAGCAACTGGAACTGCGTAGAATGATACAGAATATAAATGAATCGGAAAGGATATGAATCTTGAACTGAAAGATTATGGTATTCGAAAAGAATGAATACAGGACAGTGTGAAATATTGTGGTAGATGGACATCGACTTGAGCAAGTGAAACAGTTTGTTTATTTAGGTTTTTTATTCTTCAGAGATGAAAAGTATGATTGAGAGACGAGTGTCTGTTGGTTGTAAGACTTTAGGGCTATAGGATTCTTTGCAAGACATTTTATTATTTCTAAGGATGCAAGATTATTTATTTATTTATGTATTTACATACATACAACTCAGATCAGGATAGGGTTAACTATCCCAATAACAGGAGCGAATACATTTACAATTTGCGTAATATTACAAGGAACATGTATGTATGTAGTACATATATATATATATATATATATATATATATATATATATATATATATATATATATATATATATAATATATATATATATATATATATAATATATATATATATACTTCTCTTTCCCACACTTCTGCGCGTGCGCATTAGTGACGAAGCCACGTTATGTACAGTATCGTTAGAAAGTGTATGCAGCGCAGAGAGTATGAAATATAATATATATAACTACTGTTTTACTTGCCAAGCGGACTGTACCGACAGAGAGAGGTATTACTTCCCCCCCCCCCCACCCTTTGGGATACTCAGGCGGCTCGCAGCGAGTACGTCAATAGCAGTTCTAGTTATCATGGAAGAATTGTTCCTTGCTAGTTATTATATACCTGTCGACTCTATAGGGCA
This sequence comes from Nebria ingens riversi, assembly GCA_018344505.1. Classification (NCBI taxonomy): domain Eukaryota; kingdom Metazoa; phylum Arthropoda; class Insecta; order Coleoptera; family Carabidae; genus Nebria; species Nebria ingens. The sequence goes on along the minus strand of JADQWA010000037.1, from coordinate 133,664 downwards.
CAAATGAACTGACATTTTTATGACCCCTATGTTCGGTGAACAACCGCTCCCGAACATTTTTAGCGCTAGAGTCGCCTCATGAGTTGGCCTCTCAGCGACGTCACTCGTGAACTCTGACGTAAGCATCACTAGGGTTTACTCGTGTTTTTACTCTTGTAGCTGCTTGTAGTGATAACAACGAATTTTATCTAATCTTGCTTCGCCAGCAATTGTTTTGATCAGTTTTGTTTGTTTATTATTTGTAATTGTGCCGCCGTTGGAGAAACCTCTTCGATGTGCTGTGCGCAGAGACTCTGGACACCAAGAGTTTTGGAATAGTGCGTTAAGAAAATTAGAATCGATGGAATACTTTGTCGCTGGGTCGAGCGAAGGAAAGAAGCCACTGACTATTAGAAATTGGATCACCAATTTAAAACAACAAATTTACCTTATGAACAAATTGTTCGAAACAAGAAGTATTAAGAAAATTAACATGAGGAATCTTAACCAAGATCCAGTTGAAAACTTTTTCGGCTGTATCCGAAGTCAAGGAGTCCGTAATATAAATCCAACTTCAACTTCGTTTATTGCCGCCTTCAAGTCATTGTTATTAAACAACTTTTTTTCACCACATTCCGTGCATTCTAATTGCGAAGAAGATGTTTCTTCAGGGGCATTAAACACGTTAAAGGATTTTGTTACCAATTCCGAACCAGAAGTTGATGGTGAAGATTCTGAGACGCTGCTCCCAATTCGAGTAATGCCGTTGAGGGAAATTTTGGAGCAACCTACAGCTGACGTTTTGGAGTTAGTAATCAGGCATCTAATTAAAGGAGTGTATACCGTTGAATGTGCTGAATGCAAGAAAACTAGCGATGTAAATTTTCAATGTTTTGTTGTAAAAATTGAAAAAATTTTCCAAGAAAACATTTCCGGGTATTGCCACTTTCCTAATGTAGGAAAGATAATTAAAACTAAATGTTCCATAGGTTTAATTATTCATCAATCAATTTTTCAATGTTCAACACATAACATTTACAACAAAACAATTGATTTAACTATCAATATATTTATTCATTTGTGGGCGAAAAGTATAAATAATATTTCAAAGGGTAAACACTCATATAACGCAGACGATCCGATAAAATTAAAGGCAGCACATTATTTTAATACACATAAAAAAGTTAGATATTAATTTTTTAAATTATATATTATATAATATTAATTTATTTATCAAGGGCTGGAGTCTCTTCGCTAATGTTTGTTAATTTATTTATTTATCAAGGGCTGGATTCTCTTCGATAATTTGTGTTAATTTATTTATTTGTGAAGAGCTGGATTCTCTTCGATAATACTTGTTAATTTATTTATTTATATGTATTTTGAATGAAAATATAAAATATTTCAAAATAAGTTTGTATTTATTTTTCAAGTTCCTTAATTATTAATATTTTTTATTCACGGAAATACCCGAAATGATTTGAGTTTGCCGCCAAAATCTTAGAGCCTTAGTTCCGATGAACACGACTTCTGCAGCACGGGTCGACGGCAGCCATATGCATTCAAATGCTAACATTGCAGCCGACAGGTCCTGATTATATATTTCAGTAGTTACAATGGTGGACTTGCGCAATCGTTGATGCACGAGAGTGAATGTTGGGTTTGGTAAACCAAGCGTCTCTTGCCTATCTAGCTCCAGCATCTTCTCTGTATTTCGTCAGATTTGACTCGCAGATTGCACTAAAGAAACCTGAGAGAAACGTCAAACGAATATATTCAACTCAAACCGATGAAAAAAGCTCACCCGGTGGCTGAGCATTATACTCTAAAAGTTCAAAGGACAATGGTGCCTAGGTGGCGTCAGTAGAAGGCTTTTGAAGAGGCTGCAGCTATCTGCTAACGACATAAACCAATCTGTATTCCCGTCTATGCCATTGTCCAAGTTTAGGCTGGTAATCAAGTATATAATATCCGCCTAACCTATATAATAATCTCTTTTTTCTGTCATTTTATATATATATATATATATATATATATATATATATATATATATATATATATATATATTATATATATATATATAATTATGATAAATAAAATATTCTTTTTTGGGTAGGTATCTATAAAAAAGATTTTTTTTTATTATTAAAATCAAGGGTTGCCACATTTTTTCTCAGAATTACAGTACTTATCAAAGAAAGTATAAATATATAATTGTACGGATTAAGATTATTGAAACGAAAACTGGTTATGATTTAGCTTATAAAATGTATTTATTGTGTAAATTAGGAACTAAACTAAGTACAATATTAACTCAAATGATTAAATAAGTCAAAAATAATACAATTGATAAAAATATTTTAATAATTAATACTAAATTTATGATTTGATAAATACTAACAAAATAATACATGTAAATAGTAATAATATCATTATAGCAACATTGCTATCACAATGTATTATGGCGCCTGAAAATAAACTAAAAAGAAGATAATTATGATAAATATAATTATTTCAGTTTAAATTAAAAAAATCAAAGTCCAGAGACACCTATAAAATAAAATATGAAAATAGTCTCATTTTATAATCTTAGTTAATGAAGTTCATGTATAGCATTTAAAAAAATATATATTGTACCTATAGCGTAGTGGAGAATCACATATATTGAACTAAACTTTTATCTATTAAGTAATGACGCCCGTATTTAATTATTATTCTGTGCAGTGCCTTTGCTCGCGTAATCTTTAAGTACATCATTAAGTTCGTTGTATGTTCGACAGTATTTGAATTCTTTCGGTTGCACGCCTTTAAATATTTCAATTACACTTGGCTTCAAATTGTAGAACAGTATTGGCTGTTTTCTTTTCAAAAAATCCTCTATCAGTGATTTGATTCCCTATAAAATATAAAAATATACTATTTATACCATTCGAACCACGATTACTGCAGACTCATCCACAAAAACTATTTTACGGTGTGTATTTACAAGTAACGCTTGTAAAGATAAAGTGCACCCTTGTAATTTTAGTTATTAGTGATGGTGAGCAAAGTTTTAAATAAGGAAAAGGTTAGTGATGCACTACCGAGTCTTAGTTAGAAAAAAAAGTTAATACCAGATAACAAAACAAGTTTTTTTTATTATAAATAAAGTATAAAGAATTAGGTGAGAAATGAGATTGGATTTAATTTGAATGTAATTAATAATAAAATGTATAGATTCAATAGTTTGTTATTGATATATGAAGTCTCATGGGGCTTATGTTGTATTAGCTTATAAATGATTGCATTTTGTGGTGATGTAGTGAATGTCATTGAGCTGCCTTGCTGCATTAGGTTATATAAATTATGTATTCAATCGGAAGAATAACAAAAGCAGTTCATGACAAAAAGATGGAACTCATAATAAAAGAAAACATGTACCTTGGCAGCTGTAAAATCTGCTCCTTGAATATGACGTGCATCTATAACAACAGGTATGCTACTAGACCCTTGTTTAACTCCAGCTTTTGAAACAACGTTACGGACATATTCCACTGAAGGAAATGCAAGGCTTCTGTCTGGTGTAATAAGCAGGTAGTCACATTGAGTAGGACTCTGTAATAACAATATACACTTGTAAGAATAAACTTAAAATTTTGGGTTTGGATGTTTTACAGGAAAATTTGCGCAAAGCGTTTAATTTTTTACTCATAACTGAATAGATGGTCGTAACTTTTTGAATATTTATACTTAGATATGGGAAGTTAATAAGCCTCATTTCAAACTTTTCGCGAAAGAAACGTAAGATAATTTAGTTTCCTGTTATTTTGTTGAATTCTTTTATTCTACTGTAATTTGAAATGGGTACTTTATATCACACATAATAGGCGATTAAAACTATAAAAAAATAATGCGTAAAAATACAAGTTTTACATATAGAATTAAAAAGTGAATATGAAAACATCTCAATTATAATTATCTGATAATTAGAAGATATACACTTTGTAATGGCATTTAAAAAAAACCCTTCCTTATTGCCACAAACAATTTTTTTGTTTAAAGCTTATAACGTTTGAAACCTATAGAAATGTATAAAAATCATTCCTTCCAAACGTTGTGAATGACAATTGATCAAAACAACAACCATACAATCATAAAATAAGTATTTTATTCCAAGTACGATTATTATTATTGTTTTCTTCATTTATCTGATATTCAGAAACAAGCGTGAAATTAAACTGAGCTATGCTTCATTAAATAAAAATTAATAGTAATTATTTAAAAAACATTAAATTTAAAATAGAATTATGTTTCTCTAGATCGCTTTGAAAATGCAAATTTGAATCAAAAGAAAGATAATTTTAAAAAACACACATACACATTAAAACATAAAAATAAATTTCATACTGTAACTTTTTCAACGTGAACGGATGGTCTTGCAGATGCATATAATAGAAAAAGAACATTGATACCAATTCCTATTACAATCCCTAGTTCCAGTCGAATAAATAAACAGGAAAGGAATGTAGCACCAGCTGGAATTAAGTCTGTTTCTGAAAGAAAGATAAATGATTTCCTATTGAATTTTGTCGCATACTCATAAATTTGGTCTAAATATACTACTATTGAGAATGATTTAATATTTATACAAAGAAACAATTCTTACTTTTGGTTCTCCACATTGGTTTCACAACATGTAACTCTACCATAAATACAACAGCTGCAATAATAACAGCAGCCAAAGAGGATTTCGGTATAAAATAAAAATATGGTGTGAAAAAGTGCAGGGAAAGAATCACAAGAATTCCCGTGTATATACCACCGAACGTAGTTTGAACTCCACTAGCATTATTTACAGCACCACGTGATAATGCTCCAGAAACTGGCATCGAGCTCACGAACGATGAACCAATGTTACACAATCCAATCGCTATCATTTCTTGTGTGGCATCAATTGTTTTCCCATCAGCTACAATAAAAAAACAGGATATTTTATACTATATACAATTGCAATTGCTTGCCACGGCGAAGCATCCAAGGAGCAAGTTAACTTAACTTATATTGATTTTGTTAAAACTAAGCACTTATGTAGAAGTCTTTCCTACAATTAATAGTATATTTTCGGTTACCGGGAATTTATTTTGCCCTACTAGAATTTCATTTTATGATACCGGTAAATAATACTGTTTTCTAGTAACATAAATTCATTTAATGGTACCAAAAAATGAATTTCTGGTCTTATAAAAGGTATTTCTGGCATTAACAATTTGAATTAAGTCGTAAGATCAACCATCTTCTCCTCTGAAGATACTAAACCGATCTCAGCCAAATTTGGCACACATATTGTGTAGGGACCCAATTCCATCCGATCGTCAATTAAATCCAATCAGAGCCGTACTACAGGAGATATTAGGCCAGCAAAAAAAAATTTTACACCTTAATAATAGTTATACCAAAAAAATCTACGTAAATTTCCAAATTATTTGATGTATTTAACATTTTGTAGATTATAACTGAAAGCCGTAAAAAAATAAGGAACATGATAATTTTTTAAATTAATCAATTATAAAAGTATTAATTATACCAAAAAAATCTACGTAAAATTACAATATTTTTGATGTATTTAAAGGTTATTAAAGTTATAACTGAAAGCCGTAAAAAAATAAGGAAAATAACAATTTTGAAAATAAATTAAATCAATAAAAAAACAATTGAACTGTTTTAGTTTTTTTTCCGGCTTACGCGATACTTTAACTAATGCATATGACAGTTGATATTTTAGATAGATTACTATATTGTTGTTGATTTGATTGTTACTTCGATTATTTTAATTATAGTGCAATAATAGTTATTTATACAGAAATTCGGCATGCCAAAGTTTAGGCAACAGCTCGCCGACGCCAAGTATATATTTTATAATAACCAAGGTATGAATAAAGATATCTTTGATTAATTACTATGTCATTGTTGGTTTAATTGTTGCTTTGATCGCTATAAATATATTGTTTATTTATTTAGAAACTCGCCATGCCAAACTTTAGACATTGGCGTAGCTAAATAGCTCGCCGCAGGCGAGCTCTGAGCATTGGCGAAGCCAATGTTTGTTCTTCCTATATTTGATGCTACAGAAACTTCAATTGCAATCATAATAGGAGCAGAATAGATTTTTTCATTTTTATACCAATATCACAAGCGAAGTGATATAAATGTAGATCATAAATCAGAAATATATTTTTTTTAAATTTATATATATATATATATATATATATATATATATATATATATATATATGTATGTATATATATATATATATATATATATATATATATATATATATATATATATATATATATAAAAGTTTCTTCAAAAAGTGTATCAGTTACTTGAAAATGTCTATTGAAATTCTTAAATTTCTTATTTATGTTGCCATAGTAACGTAGGTATAGAAATTTTGTTTCGGCAAAGAGATGATGGCAAGACATAAAAATCTATAAAATTTGAAAATTTAACTACACTTCCACAATATGATAAATTTTTAATTAAATGAAATATACTTACAAAATACTTTGGCTAGTGCAATATTTTCTAAGATGGATAGGAGCGGCACAACAAATACAGCTGATCCTAAATTCGATGCCATCTCCACAAAACTGTAAGTGTGATTGCCTATAGTAGCTTCGAATGGTGGTGGAGCGAAGGAAGGCAAGCCAGGTTTAACATGCCCTGAAATAAATCATCAAGCATAAAATACAAGTGCAACCCGTTCAGTCCCTAAGTGTATCGTACGAAACATTTATTTAAATTATAAAATTTGGTTCCTAATTCCATAATCAGCACTTTTTAGTTCGCCGTAGAGTAGTAAAGCTGTCGTTTACCTAAATTATGTAAATCGACATACACGAAATTACTAATTACTCACAGTTCACGCAATATTTTCGAATATTTTTTTTTTGTGATTTGTTTTGTACCATATTTTGTTTATATTTAATTATTTAGATTATCCTACTTTTTGTTTATAACTTCATAAGAACGATTTTAGTAAAACATTTATAAATGGGATGTTTCACCTGAATAATGAAAATATTTATTAAAATTTTTCATAAAACGTAAATTACAGTATTTTTAATAATATATATAAATCAAAAATTAATTATCTATTGTAAACATCAGATAATTAATCAAAAACAAAGAAGTTGCGAATTCTAGATGTCGTTTTAACATTTGTTTGGAATTTCATTTACTACGACCGATGTTTAGAAATGTTCTTTTTAAAGTCACACATATGTATAATTAGTTTTTGTTTGATAATAAGTTACTAATAAATAACTAAATGCATTAATGTATATATAAACAAATAGTAATTCTCGGCCAATTATTACCAAAATCGCAATAATTCATAGACACAGACATTGTGTATTTCATAGACAACAAATTGCGATATTGAAAATGTACAAAACAGTTACAGCATTTAAAAATAATAAGAATAACTGACATATTTCATGCGATTTTCTGTGTGAACAGGGAAAACACCTAGATGTATTAACTTATTAGTAAATGTTTAATTGGTACATATGAAATCGTTAAGTAGAAAATTTTAAAGTTTTATTTTAAAAATAACTCTTGTGGTGCAGCTTTAAAATTTAATGATATTTCCAGCTTACAGCTTCATAACATTTTCAGTTCAAATTATTTCTATTTAAAAATTTGAAATATTAATAATCGAAAACATTAATTAAAATTGTGACTAATATTTCGTTTTTCATCTTACAAACATTTATAAAAATAAAATTGAATGTTGTATATTTACCAGTAAGAATAAATGGTGAATGTCCGTGTTCTTCAAATAAATATGCTAAAATAGCACAGAAAACTACTACTAGTATATTCCGTGCCGTTGATATAAACCATATTAACTTATCTAAAGCTCTGTATATCATTGAGCGTTCTTTGGAGTCAGTTGGACAAAATCGAAAATCTTTGACACTCTGTAATAAATAATACATAATATTATTAAAATTTATATATATATAGATAATATAAATAATCATATACGAATTTCTAGTTATTTTACACTGTTGACAACTGTGTAAATTTACATTGTTTTTAATGTAAATATATTGTGTAACTGGCAATTTTATTTTAATTAAATAAAAATACATGAATTTTAATTATATTTTTAAATAAGCATTCATGTAAATTTAACCTAATTTTAACAGTTTATATATTATAATTATTTGAAAACAAGTAGGTGCTACATCTTACAGAGTATAAATTATTCGAAATTAAAAAGCTGCAAAAGATTTATTAAACTTATTATTATGTAAAACTGAATAGTCGTTAAAAATAAGCACTTTTCGCAGTGCTGTGTGAAATTAATAACGCTATAACAACTTAAATGCGTACAGCAGCTTTCATGTATAAAGTCTTAAAGGTATTCTTAAAATAAATAAGGGCCAGTTTCATAAAATTTCTTAAAAGTGAATTCAACTATTCGTAGTTTTATAATCAGAAAGTAAATTGCTTTATGCCATATTTATGTGATCATGGCGGCCAATGGATTTTTAAGGTAGATTGCTTTTTTTGGAAATATTACTACACCATAAATCGTTCGACATTTGCTAGATAGAGATCGTCAATTCTTCTTATTTAAATGAAATTTAACTTTCTGAAAAATTATTTTCTTATATAAGATTATCATGACTATAAAATGATTAATCTAAAATAATTTATCTAAGCAACACTATCTTATATATGTGGTTTTGTAAAAAAAGTTCAATTTTAATTTCTGAATACGTGAATCAACTGTTATTCCTTGACAGTAAAGTTAAGGTAATTAATTAAGATTTGAAAATGTACACAACATTTTTTCATATAAATTATTACAAACAAATGCCATTTTTAAACCGAAATCTATTTTTAGCTAAATTACAGATGCAATAATAATTCATGTACTAATCATATTTGCATTATGATGAAAATTGCAATAAAAAAAAATTGAAAAAGCCAAAAATGTAATTTTTTTATCAGCGACCATTAAAAACAACTTTATTTTCAACAAACGAGTCAATGCTATAAAATAATGATTCAGAATTAGTTACATAATTTTTTATTTCAAATTTACCAATAAGTAATAATATATATATAAACTATACGCTCGATTGAATATTTTTGGAGAAGTACCTGGCGAATAAATCGTAATTGAAATGGTATTCATACATACCCTAAGTAGGAGGAGCAATATTATACAGATAATTCCAAGCACTGAATCCCAAAGCCTTGTTTCAGAAATGTGCTCAAATATTTGCTCCCACACTTGCAAAAATTTGCCACCAGGAAAACTTAGTCCCAGTACGTCTTTCACTTGCGTTGTAGCTATTATAATAGCTGCTGCACTTGTAAATCCCATTGACACGGGACCGGATATAAAATCTATTAAAAAACCTGCAAAACATAACATAAATTACTCTAAATATCGTACAACACATATGCAAATGTTAACATTAGGTTGTTGAATTTAAATTAAAGGAAAACAAAATTATCAAAACCACAAATTAAGATATTTTATTTTTCACTTTTATAAGTTATTATAGCTTATTCTATTTATCATTTCTATATATTTCATATTAATTTATATACGTATATTTATGCTTAATGTTTCTTCGAGCATCCAAACTATGTGATGCTTGTTTTTACGATATATTTTAAATAATTTAATATAAATATTATTAGAGGGAAATGTTAGCATTGAAAATATTTAACAAGTTTTAAAATTGTGTTAAGTCCATTTTAAATATTTTTATAGACAATTAAGATAGATTTCAGTGATGTATTGAATCTTTTTAAAATGTCAGAATCGCATTTTAAACAAATGCTTCGCTTAGATTTGAGGGCATAAAAGATAATTTGACGTTTCATGTGAAGCCTGGAACTTCAGTTTGTACTAAAGTGTAATAAAAGTAGAGTGCGTGGTTAACTTTAGGCTACACTAAATTCCCTTGTATGTAAGTAACTCATTTCAGAATCTAATAAGAAGTACCTTTTGGATTTGTTTGAGCCAGTCAGCCAATCACCAGAATCGAGATATGTAATTGAAACAATTTTATAAGAGATTTAGTCAAATTTGCTACTATTAACAAATAAAAATACATATAAGTATTGCAAAATGCTTTATAATTATAATGTCTAGTTAATTGCATAAAATATGGAAATTGCGCGGTTACATGTTATGCAACAAGTATATAAAAATTTAATATATCTACATGTGTTCCATTACTCCTCTTGTCCCCCATTTTTAATACAATCTAAACACGCAGTTTCCATATTGTTATGAAGTTAGCTGGACATTCAAAAATTATAAAGTATTTTGCGATATCTATTTTTTTCCGCTGCTAGCAGCAAATTTGATGCAATCTCTTACACAATTGTTGGTAGTAACATATCTTGAATATTGTTCTGCTGATTGTCGACTGTGGTTCCAGCAAAAAGTATTTCCTATTGGATTCTCACATGAATCATTTGCAAGGAAATTTAGTGTAGCTTAAAATTAATCACGCACTCTACTTTTATTATGATTTTAATTCAAAATAGAATTCTTGTAGGCTTTCCAAGAATCGTTAAATATCTAATATAAATATATATATATATATATATATATATATATATATATATATATATATATATATATATATATATATATATATATATATATATAACGCGTGTAAAATACGTGCCATTTTCAAAAAATTAGCAACTCTGCTAAGGAGGGCGTTACAAAATAACAGTTTTCTAATAATGACTAAAGAAGTTGATAAAAATTAAAAGTGTAGCAAGGTTGTCACCAAGCAACTGTATTAACCACTCTCTTATAGAATTAGACTGAATATCTGCAGATATTTCCTAAAATAAAGTGTCAATTTTAAAATATTGCCCTAAAATATATGTGATAATTTGGAAACAAACAACAGTTATTCTTAATACTGTGTTTGAGATTATATATAAAACGAATATAGTATAAATAACGATAAAAGATATGTTGCTTTTAGAAATGTTTTAAGTTACGATATTTCCAAAAACAAATTTAAAATTAATTACTTTATTTTACCAAACTATTAGTGAATAAGGTTGAATTTTATCTTTGTTATCTTTTTGCCATACCTAGACAACGTCGAATGGTTGAAAACAAAGTACCTACCTAATTGTAAAATTCCCATTAATAACTCTACAAGACCACTAAGGAAACATAATAACACAGCAAACTCTGGACCAAGACCGTGGAGATTCTCTCTCGTTAAAATAGCTGCAATAGCAGTAGGTCCAATTGGACTGTCTTTACAACTTCCGAATATCGCATAGATAAAGCACGCCATGAATGATGAGTAAAGGCCATATTGTGGTGGTAATCCTGCAACGTTAGCGTAGGCAATTGCTTGCGGTATCACAGTCAAGCCCACGGTGAAACCAGCAACGAGGTCCGAAACGGCAGCACCCATATTGTATTCTGGCAGCCATGACAATATTGGAACGCGTTTGTAAAGTAATTTTTTTGTACACCCTCGGCGAGCTCTGTCACGCATCCACGCTGAGACTGTTGGTTTTAATACTAACGATTCGGTGTACCGTCGTTCTAGATATTTATCTTCTGGCAAATCTAATACTGTATTTCCGTTCACTGCAAAAATATCAAATTATTATTTTCATGACCATATATCTGGCACCAAGAGTGTATCTGTTTCTTTGTATATAAATCGCTAATAATATTTTCCATGTAAATAATAATAATAATAAATTTTATAGCTGGTAATGTTTTCCATTTAAAAAATGTATTATTACTGAGAAATCGCATTGGAATTTAACGAAATTCGATTATCCGATGCATCGTTATCAACATTAGTATAAAAGTAATATCCGTAATATCAGTAGAAGCAACAGATACTGATATCTGTAAATAATTTGACTTTATAATTAAATATGAAGGACAAGTGAGAGTGATAGATCACTGTCAAGAAAAACAATGATGAAAGTGATAATTACATTGCGTTATGCATTAATTTGTAACAAATCGCTAAGCATTCAATACATCTGTTAATAATACTATACATTTATGTAGAATATGAATACATTCATGTAATTTCATTATGCTGATAACTCAATCATAAATATATTTTTATCTTTTACTTATTAAAATCTTATACTGTTTTATATAACAATCGATTATCGATGATCCACTCGTAATAATTTAAACCAAGCGGACGAAAAAAAAACCCGATTAGAATGTTAGTTTAATTGAATAAGTTAAACAGATTCGATTACTAAAACAAATTAACCATACGTTTAATAAAATCTTTCGGTTCATTAATTTTATTACAGTAGTTTAACTATATGACATACTTTACATTTTTTATTTTTCCAAAAAAAAAAAAAAAATTACCGATTAAATTCTAAATAACTTAAATAAATTATTCAAAGATTTTTACTTTTTATGTTGGGGATTGAAATTGCGTTATTAGTTATAGAACGAAATTTTAAATTACATATAAAATTATAAAATACGTATGTGGTAAGCTAAAAATGTTAAAATTCTAATTGGATGATTTGAACATATATCTTACATACACAGGAGTAAATGGTAGTATTCGTTATAATTAAATAAATATAAAATTGTTCAAAAAAATAAGTTTGGGTTTGAGATGTAAGAAAGCAATTTAATTAATTAAATATAAAAATCGCTATAATACGCTTAAATAGGACGAGATAATTTTCGATATAATTGCAATAAAGATCAATTTTAATTTAATAATACTCATTTCCTGTCGAGATAGGTCATAACAAAAATTAATTAGGCATACCTAGAATATCGTTATATTACGTATTTATTTTAAATGCAAACCGAGATGAAACCATACTAATAAGAGTTGCAAGTGTAAAGTAACAAAACTAGAATTGATTTATCTTAGGATTGAACATCGTTTTGGCCCATTTACAGTTTATTGGTTAGGAAACACACATAAGTACGATGCCAACTTTTAAAACCGTTATTCACTTACAAAGAAAGAAGTACAGTAAAATTTTAAATTCCAAAATATTAAGTATTTTTTAGTCTGGATTTGACTACTGAGCCAAACTATTTTTTTGACGTACCTACTTGAAAACTATTTGACCCTTAACACATTTTTTTCAGTGATCTTTTTCTGAGAACGAATATCAATTTATTATAATATTTAATGATGCGTTTTCTAAAATAATATGCCGAATTCACTATCTAGGACCTAGTAAAATTATTTAGAAACAACAATGCTTACTTTTTTCGTTACACTTATTTTTATCTAATTTATCACTGTTTTCATCAAATGATCCCATATTCGAATATCCATTGGACATATCACTAGTATCCAGCGCCGAATTGTTATAAGTAGCATGTTCAAATTGGGCATCTTTCTGATTTTCTGCTTCTACTAAGTAACTCGTTAAAGTCACTTCGCTTTGATTTCGCTGTTCATCATTCAATTTGTATTTCGTCATCTTTATCACAATTTTTGTATTACTGGTTTTAACTAATAAATTTAGTTTGTTTTTTTTCACTGACAGTATCCAGTTTCACAGAACACTAATTTCGTTACTCATACATCACTACTTTATTTTACGCATTTTGTGAAACACTTGTTGACACTGAACTTATATATATATGTATATAGCAGCCACAATTATTGATTCTTTGGTTTTATAAACTTTGTAATTAGTTTATTTATTTATAATACATAGTAAATTACACTTTTATGAATGAAAAGTTGATGTACTTGCAGTTGTTTTCGTAGTTTTTGCTATATTAGACGTCCTTGTCGGGGCTCTGCAAAAAAACAACAGAACAGTTAGTTTTTGTATAATTTTGTCATTATAATGCGTAAAATTAAATTGTTATTAGATTAATAATATTTACGAATTAATTGACCAGTCGGGAGGCGGTTTAATATAAATTATGACTAGCTTGATATTCCAAACTTATAATTATACCGTATCCTAGAGGTTTTGTGATTTTTACTTTCTTTTACGAAGTAATAAGTATTGTAATCACGAAAAAAAAAACTCGAAATTTTAACGGAAATACACCTTTTGACCTTCCTGATTCGAGCCTGACTATTTTTGGAATGACGTCTGTGTGTGTGTGTGTGTGTGTCTGTGAGTCTGTATGCGCTCTACAGCCTACACCGTTGAAGATGAAATTATGAAACTTTAAACTTAAGATTTGTATATGTCTGGGGTGAAAACCTCCTATTTTTGAAAAGCATATTCAAACCGGAAGTGCATGTTTACTTGAGTCACTTTTAGCATATCTTCGAAACGGCTGCACTTACAGTAAAATAGTTATAATTAATGTTAAAGATATTAATGATTTGAACAACTTTAGTCTGAAACATTTCTTGAAAAAGTGTACCAGTTACGAGAAAATTGCTATTATCCTATTTATATTGCCATAGTTAAATAGGTATGGAAAATTATATATAATAAATCGTATCTACTATGCATGTCAACTGTTTTAAATATTCAAATATTTTGACATTTAACATTTATTGTCAGTGTCACAAGTAAGTTAATTGAAAAGGCGTTGCAAAGGTTAGTAAATAATTTAAAATATTATATATAAATATTTTCTCTGGTTTAAAGTTAATTTAAAAACTAAAAATGCCCGGCTATTATAACTTTTAATAATATATAATGAATAATTATATTTTCTTTATACTACTATAAAATCCAACATTTAAAATCTAAAATACATATATTTTCTTTGGAATATGACAATAAACTAACTCTACAATTTTATTGGACAATGAATGAAAAAAGTTTCTTGAAATTTAAACATTTTATATTTTTATTTATATATTATCAAATCTAAATATACTGACTACGTAAAAGAAAGTTTAGGGCCAACACATGGCCGATGCTTTTTTTCGTGATTACAATCCTTACTTATTACTTCGTAAAAGAAAGTAATTATATATAATAAATCGCATCTACTATGCATGTCAATTGTTTTAAATATTCAAATATTTTGACATTTAACATTTATTGTCAGTGTCACAAATAAGTTTAGTGAAAAAACGTTACAAAGGTTAGTAAATAATTTAAAATATTATATGAAATATTTTGTAAGGTGTAAAGTTCATTTGAAAACTAAAAAATATCCGGCCATAATAATTTTTAATAATGTGTAATGAATAATTATATTTTTTTTTATATTACTATAGAATCATTTTAAATCTAAAATATTGTTTGTTTTTAGAAATCTGACAATAATCTAACTTTAGAATTTTACTGTATATAATGAATGAAAATATTTTCTATTAAATTTAAACATTTTATATTTTAATTTATATACTATCAAATAAACATCGGCCATGTATTGGCCCTAAACTTTCTTTTACGTAGTCAGTATATTTTGATTTGATAGTATATAAATTAAAATATAAAATGTTTAAATTTAAAAGAAAATATTTTCATTCATTATGTCCAGTAAAATTGTAAAGTTAGATTATTGTCAGATTTCTAAAAAAACATATGTATTTTAGATTTTAAATGTTCGATTCTATAGTAATATAAAGAAAATATTTATTCATTACACATTATTAAAAATTATTATAGCCGGACATTTATATTTATATATAATATTTTAAATTATTTACTAACCTTTGTAACGCTTTCTCACTAAACTAATTTGTAACACTAACAATAAATGTTAAATGTCAAAATATTTGAATATTTAAAACAATTGACATGCATAGTAGATGCGTTTTATTATATATAATTTCCCATACCTACGTAAATATGGCAATATCAATAAGATAAGATCTTGTAACTGGTACTTTTTGAAGAAATGTTTCAAACAAAAGTTGTGCAGAATACTAATATCTTTGAATGTTAATGTAACTATATTTATTGTAAGTACAGCCGTTTCGGAGATATTGCAGAAATTGCAAAAAAAGTCTTGAGTAAACATGCACTTCCAGTTTGAATATGCTTTTCAAAAATAGGAGGTTTGCCTCCCAGGCATATACAAATCTTAAGTTTAAAGTTTCATATTTTATCTTCAACAGTGTAGCCTGTAGAGCGCAAACAACCACACACACACACACAGACGTCATTCCAAAAATAGTCAGACTCGATTCAGAGAAGGTCAAAAAATGTATTTCCGTTAAAATTTCGAGAATTTTTTTTTTCGTGATTACAATACTTACTTATACTTCGTAAAAGAAAGTAAAAATATACTGACTACGTAAAAGAAAGTTTAGGGCCAATACATGGTCGATGTTTTTTTGTACAAATAATATAATTAATAATAATTATAGAATACAAATATAAGTATAAGTTAGTCTATGAATAAAATACTATTTAAGTTAAGCTGATTACTTTTTAAATAAAAAAGTCAGGTTGTTTTGAACAGGGAACAAATTGTATTGTTTCAAAATTGTAGGTTGGAATTTGAATAAAATAAACAAATTTTAATATTAAATGCTTAATTCGAGAAGTAAATTTCAAAACGTTTCTCAAATTTATGGCACAACAGATGTCTTTTTAGACATTTTGATAAATTTCTTTTTGAACAACATTTATGGACTTGATATTATAATTACATTAGTCCGACAAAAATATGTTATAAATAAATATTAGTATAGAATTAAAGAGATATTTTCTGAGAGATTTTTTACCATTTCATTGCGTCATGGTTCCACAACAAATTATCTAGCTCCAAATACCGAACATTTTTCTACAAATATATAATTAAACGTTCGTATGTTATTAAGGCCAATACTTAGTATTACCTAAAAAAAATGGCTCGGGCAAAACCAATTGTAAGTAACTAAATTTTGTATTATTATAATTAGCTGTTAGCATAAGATGTGTACGTATAAAAATCTACTTCCTGGAAAGTAGGATAATCATATTTCTATGATAAATGTTTATTCTTAATTGTTATTTCATTTCTTTATGCTATAAAAGCTGTGCAGTAACGTCAGAATTTGTACATTAAGTTATAAATAAAGTTCTTTTATAGCAACCTTTTTCAACGTTTACAAGTTGTAATTATTAATATAATAACTACAATAAAAGAATATGATTCGAGTTTGATAAATTGTAAAATAAACGATTCTCGTATATTATCAACGTCAAGTTTATTACTTCTCAGTTTAATATTTATGTGAATGACAGAAAATACCCACATGTAGAAAAATTTAATTTATTAAGAAGGTTTGGTAAATAATATTATAAATTATTGACTAACCTTTGTAACACTTTTTCACTAAACTTATTTGTGACAATTATCGAGGGTTTATAGACGAACTTTTAACCACTTTCTAGTAACAATTAACCACTAACCATTATCATTTAACCTACAAGTCCCACTAACAATTTACAAGTAACCATTAACGTAGAAAGTTGGCCAACTCTCAACTTCATAATGGTTACCTTAAATGAACTTGCATTCTGCACATGCGTCAGATATAGTTCTCATTTTAGCCGTTATATTGACAAACAAAATAAATATTATAAAATAATTTATTGAAAAATGGTTACAAAAAGAAGTATCCTAGTCCAAAAATGTTAAATATCCAGAAAAACAGTATATGTAATACACACGTTCAAAAAGAATAACCTCAAAAAGAAACAGCTGGCAAACGTTTTTACTTTCTTTTACGAAGTAAAAAGTATGGAATCACGAAAAAAAAACTCGAAATTTTAACGGAAGTACACCTTTTGACCTTCCCTGAATCGAGTCTGACTATTTTTGGAATGACGTCTGTGTTTGTGTGTGTATGTGTGTGTGTGTGTGGCTGTTAGCGCTCTACAGGCTACACTGTTGAAGATAAAATTATGAAACTTTAAACTTAAGATTTGTATATGCCTGGGACGAAAATCTTTTGAAAAGCATATTCAAACCGGAAGTGTATGTTTACTTGAGTCACGTTTTGCATATCTTCGAAACGGCTGCACTTACAGTAAAATAAGATATTAATATTTTGAACAACTTTTGTTTGAAACATTTCTTCAAAAAGTGTACCAGTTACGAGAAAAGTGCTATTGAAAATCTGCCTTGTCTAATTTATTTTGCCATAGTTACATATATATGGAAAATTAAATATATTAAATCGCATCTATAATGCATATCGATTGTATGGAAATATTTTGACATTTAACATTTATTTTCCCAAATAAGTTTAGTGAAAAAGCGTTACAAAGGTTAGTAAATAATTTAAAATATGGTAAAACTGAGTCTTTAGTTGGCAATCTGACCTTTAGTAGAAAACATCGGCCATGTATTGGCCCTAAACTTTCTTTTACGTAGTCAGTATATTTTGATTTGATAGTATATAAATTAAAATATAAAATGTTTACATTTATAAGAAAATATGGTTAAACTGAGTCTTTAGTTGGCAATCAAAATTATTATGGCCGGACATTTTTTAGTTTTCAAATGAACTTTAAACCTTACAAAATATTTTCATATAATATTTGAAATTATTTAGTAAAAAAAAAATAGTAAAATTTTGTAACGTTTTTTCACTAAACTTATTTGTGACACTGACAATAAATGTTAAATGTCAAAATATTTGAATATTTAAAACAATTGACATGCATAGTAGATGCGATTTATTATATATAATTTCCCATACCTACGTAACTATGGCAATATCAATAAGATACGAAGAAATGTTTCAAACAAAAGTTGTGCAGAATACTAATATCTTTCAATTTTATTTTAACTATATTTACTGCAAGTATAGCCGTTTCGGAGATATTACAATACTTACTTATTACTTCGGACACTGACGGATATTTCCAGATAATTCATCGAATGTGTTTTCTTGATCTGCCCCCCCCCCCCCCCCTCCCCAACGTAAACTTTGCTATGGCGTAAGGGGCAAATCCCTTCGTAGGGTATGCTTTCTATGTATTTCGTTGCAACTGCCAGATTGCCAACTAAAGACTCATTTTAACCTAAAATATTATATGAAAACTAAAAAATGTCCGGCCATAATAAATTTTAATAATGTGTAATGAATAATTATATTTTCTTAATACTATTATTGAATCGAACATTTTAAATCTAAATTACATATATTTTTTAGAAATCTGACCATAAACTAACTTTACAATTTTATTGGACCTAATGAATGAAACCATTTCGGTTAATGTGAGTCTTAGGAGGTCTCACTGACAGTTGCCAACGAAATACATAGAAAGCATACCCTACAAAGGGATTTGCCCTTTCAGCTAGGGCAAAGTTTAGGGTGTTGGGGTAGAGGAGAGGACAAATGTAATAATCAAGTATAGAATAATTAGTATAATAATACCAAAATGGGCCATAGTAAATAAAATAAATGTACGCATGAAGCAATTGTTAATCTTAACGTAGAAGGGTTATAGTGAAATTATATATTTTACTATATACTGCTAGAAAAAGAGTTTTCTAGAAATTTTCATTTGTAATACCTTCTTATGGAAGTCGCAAGAAAAAGATAGGTAAGTATTTTTTTTTTCTCTATAAATATCAGTTGCAAAATTGGTAGCATCACTAAAAAATTGTTGGAATTGTAAACAAAATAATAAATTTACAATATTATCAAAATAGTTGGCATAACAACGTTTAAAATATTTATTACTTATGTTGTATTTCAAAATTTTAAATGCATATGTTTTTCATTTACGCAACACTTCAATTTATAAGATAACAAAAAAACGTATACCAAACAAAAACCTATACGTAGATATATAATGAATTTATTCTTCCGAAATTTGAAGAAGTTCTTCTTTATTTCACTATCTATTTACATATATGCACCACTTATTGGATTTATATTTTACATAATCGTAATCTATAAATCTCTGTTCTTTTGCAGACAATCTGACAGTAGCACAAGAAACAGAAAATATATTAATTTGCATAAATTAAATTCAATTAAAGGTACACATAAAAAATGTTGCTAATTTTTAATAACTGCAACAATATATATGTTTTTTAAAGGTTTAGTATCTGCAACTATATTGTTTTTGCAGTTTCTAAAAATTAGTTGCCACAACAGACAATTTTTAGTGATGAGACAACCAAATTTTATGTTTGGACGCATTCTTTTAAGACGTAAGGCTTTAAAATTATATTGTAATAAAATATTTTTAATAATCAAATAATATCATTGATTAACTAATTCAATCCGTAAACTGTCAAAATAACATAATTATAGCAGCCAAGTTAGCTGAAAAACATCGCGGGTTGCATATACCAAAGCATTATTCATGGCAGAATCACAGACTCAGTGAGTCTGTGATTTTGCCATGAGTCTGACTCACTACATATATATGCTTCGTCTGTGGCAAAATAAACTACGAAAACGTGAAATTATACGTTTGGAATACATGACAGCAGAGAAACTACTTTCACAATCTGTAAAACGTGCACGCACCCCAAAAATCTACCCTATTCCCATCCATGGGGTCGCAGAAAACAGCTCGATACTCGATTTTGTGTCCATTTTCATAAAACACTCACATCAACTCACTCAAACGACTGTTACATAACAACTGCGCGTCCAAAATGGCTGAAACTTTGGTGAGTAACTGTCAACAGATGAACAACGAAATTCCCTAGCTTTTATTTACGAGTGCTGCTATCTTCATGTTGAGGTCGGAAACTTTTCAGACCACCCTCGTATATATATATATATATATATATATATATATATATATATATATATATATATATATATATATATATATATATATATATATATATATACATCTACTTTTATATTTATAAGCTACGATACATAAAATAGGATAACGGTTATAATACATACTTGTCATGCCAAACTTTAGATATTAGCACAGCTTATAATAATTTAAATATAAAATTATTTTTTGCAGATCTTGATAAAAGCTGAAATACATTTTGAATAGTTTCCTGAAAAATCTAGATGTGAGACAGGAATATTAATTTTGTATACTATTATTAATTATTTTTTTTATTGTATATATTTGTGTTATATTTTTTGTTCAATAAATAAATAAAATATTAAACTGCCAAATATGTAGTACAACTGTGAGTGATCCATGCTTAATAACATGCTATGTTAATGGTGAATCGTAAAATGAAACCTCTGCTACTACTGTAGATCTGGTATTTTCCAGCGGTTTAAAATCGACCTTAATAAATAAGAAGCACTGTGTAGAATTTTAATTGCACTCTTGAACCTAAAAAACCTGATTAATTAAATAAACCAGATTTAGGAGATGCATTGAATATGTACTATATAACAACTTGATATATATATATATATATATATATATATATGTAAATATTATGTCGAAAGTATGGAGTATATTTTTGTATTTACAATTTATTACGATTTTGAGTTGCACTATATTTACATTATAATATTCCTAGCCTACTATATCGTTGTTATTCGTCCATATGACGATGGTGTAACTGTTGTTGGTATGGTTAGTTATAGAGTTCGAACAGAATGAATGCAGGGCAGTGTGTAATATTGTGGTAGATGGACATCGACTAGAGCAAGTGAAACAGTTTGTTTAATCTCTAGCGATGGAAAGTATGATTGAGAGAGGAGTGTCTGCTGGTTGTAAGGTTTTAGGGGATTTAGGTATGTTTGCAAGAAATTTTAACATTTCTAAGGATTCAAGGTTATGCGTGTACAATGATGTACTTGTACCATCGTTGATGTATGGAAGTGAATGTTGGGTTTAGAAAACCAAGCATAAAACACGCGTGACTGCTGTGGAAATGAAATTTTTTAAGAGGTATTTGTGGTGTTTCAATATCAAGAGAGACAGAAAGAGAAATACGTGGGTGTGAATGAGCAGTGCGATATAGTAAAAAATGTCGTACGCAGAATAGGTGAGAGTCAAATGAGGTGATATGGTCATGTTAAAAGAATGTCGAATGCCAGATTAAGAAAAGAGACTTACGTGGGCGAGATGAATGATGTGAGAATGCGGGGTCGTCCTTGGAATAAGTGGATGAATATGATTGAGAATGAGTTGAGCGAAAGGCAAGTTGTGAGCAAGCGAAATAGAAGAGCATGTTTGAAGAATCTAATGAATCTGAATGAAGCGAAAGAAGTTTGTAAGGATAGAATTGAATGGCGAAAGATTGTCAAGATGTGAATGAATATCGTTTTACAATAATTGCAGTCATATTCTTGCCAATATATCTCTACATACTTTATGCTTTATTTATATTTATCAGGTAATTGATGCTTGCTGTTTTATTTCATTACAAATTCTGTTGCAATCAATTCGTTTCCAATCCTATATATCCAATTATTTCACGAAAGAAGGGGCCCTAGACTCTTCCTTCATTTGCATCGCACATATTGGTCATGTTGACAAAATATTTACTAAAAGGTTTGGGTTTTATTTGACCATAAGCCACTCTACACATGTAGGACACATCTTTCAATGTCGCACTGCTCACACACCTACGTATCTTCTTTGCTTCTTTTTGGTTACACCAGAAAACCTTTTAAAAAATCTTATTGCCACCGATCAATTTTCTATCATGTCTCATTTTTGAAATTACTGCTGTATGTTCATCAACTAAGGCACTAACACGCCATATTACAAACATAACTTTATATCCCTAGGTATGTTAATATTCTTAGCAACCATTCCTTGTACATGTAATTTCTTTAACTAGCAGATGATATGCAATTCACAATCAGTTCTCCCGTTGGTAATTTGCATAATTTATTTACAGTGCAGATTCACCAAATAATACAACAGCATCTCCAGAAGCAATGACTGTTGTTATTTACACTATTCCTACCAAACATTATCCGACGTAATAAAACAAATCTATTTCAAAAGTAAACAATCATACCGGAAATTACATCCGTCATTATAAAATAACCGATACATTTACTTCAGTGTTGTACGTGAAATTTGTATAAGTAATACAGGTATACAGGCTGTTGAACCCAACATAGGGTCCTTCCTTACATACACACACATATATACATACATACATGCATGTATGTACACAAACATACATACATACATCATCAAATACCTGTAGATACATTTTTTTGTTAAAAAATAAAATAACTGATTGTCCAAAAAAAATAGTTCTAATAAAATAAAGTAGTATTTTATAATACATAAATAATAATACACAGAAATCCGTTTCATATGTGTTCTAACTTAATACTTTTTGGTTTTTCATATTCTTAATTATTTCTTGCAACAAAAATACTTAAAATATGTATAGTTTATACAAAGAGCTTCTTAATTATTTATTCATTTGTTATAAACAAATGTACAATATCAATAAAAAATTCGCAAGTGTTTTACATCTCCCCGATTCGGAAAACGCACTTGATAAATGTTGGTAACCACTGCATCAATGCGTGCAGTCGCTATAGAAGGTCTAATGTGTCGCATTATGTTTGACTTAAAAAATTAAATCGTCAAGGACCGCAATATCCATCTTGTAATAATAATTTATTCAGTTAATAAATATTTTCCTATGTATTAACCTAATAATAAAAATTAGCCATCAAATAAACTCGTTTATTAATTATATATATTATTCGCTGGTCAAACTACCTAATAACGACAGAAAAAAACCGGATAAAAATACTTGAATTTAAAATTTAAAAAATTATTTTGTACCGTAAATAGGCATAGTATACACTTGCTGAAAAAAAAAATGAAGACAGGTATGTTTTCAAAATAAACTAATCTTCATACATTAGATGTAAACACCTGTCATATTTGATATCCTGTATTTCATTCTAACAAACTCTTTGTTACTTAAGCGTATCTTCCTTTTTACTTGACAGTGCTACCACTCTGTGTATATTTCTAAGATTCATTTATTTAATACCTAATACCTAATAAATTGTCATTTATATGTCGAAAATAAATATTAAGATAGTAAAAATCTTATTCTCGTAATAGCTATTGGTCCGTTTATAAGGAGGTGGATATCTCAGCCCTTACATGATATGGCGTAATCCAAGATTTTCTGGCTGGCAATGTGCGCCAACATCTAGTA
>JADQWA010000037.1:57500-109545 GCA_018344505.1 Nebria ingens riversi | reverse complement strand
CGTACTCCCTCGTCACGGCAGGAACTTCGCTTTTCTCCTTAATCAATCGAACCATGGCAAAACGTGAATAATCGTCTATGAACGTAAGGAAATAACGTCGTCCGCTCGGGGTTACAGTTGGCATCGGGCCGCAAACGTCCGTGTGCACTAGTTCTAGTGGCTTCTTAGTTTTAGTCTTGCTCGTAGGGAATTGGAGTTGTGCTAGCTTGCCCTTGATGCAATATTCACAATTCATTTTCTTTGTACACTCAACGAGTTCAATTCCCTCTGCTAACTTACCTGTATAAAGCTTTTTAATTGCTGTGACATCACGATGACCCATTCGTCGATGCCAAAGTAAAGTTCAATCTTCTTCTGTTTTTCTTACTTTGTTTGCACGTTCTTCGCTGCATACCACCTTGAATAAGTTTCCTCCCGAATCAGCCTTAACCTGCATGATGATCTCGGCACCCTTAGAGATGAAACATTCATCATCGTCAAACAGTACCTGGTAGCCGTCACGTGTCATACACCGTACTGAAAGCAATCCACCGTCGAGCGAAGGGATGTACAAAACGTCTTTCACTAGTATGCCAAGACTGCCTGCGCTGTTCTGTTATAGAACCATTAAAAATAGTTCTGCTAACCTCCGCCATTCTTGTGGCGCTGTGCCACCCAAGTTCCGTTAACCACCGCTGTTCTTGCGCGCTGTTCCATGATGGTTCTGTCAACTGCCACAACTCCAGGGACGCTGTGACAAGTAAGTTCCGCTAACCGCCATTATGCTTGTGGCGCTGTTTCCAATTAGTTTAGCTACCCGCCACAACGCTGAAGGCGATGTTACAATTTGCTTCGGTCTCGTGGCGCTGCGCCATATAAGTTCCATTAACCGCTACTGTTCTATAATGGTTCCGCTACCAGCCACAATTATAGGGAAGCTGTGCCAAGTAAGTTTCGCTACCCGCCATCATACTGTTGGCGCTGTTTCAAATTAGTTTCGCTAGCCGCTCCAACGCTGGCGGCGCTGTTATAATTGGTTTCGGTCAACTCTCTGCACTCTGGAAGCGCTATTAAAAATAGTTCTGCTACCCGCTGCCATTCTTTTGGCGCTGCGTCAAATAAGTTTTACTAACCGGCACTGTTCTTGCGCGCTGTTCTATGATGGTTCCGATATCTGCCACAATTCTAGGCACGCCCTGCCAAGTAAGTTCCGCTATCCGCCATTATACTAGTGGCACTGTTTCAAATTAGTGTTTGCTAACCCCCACAATTTGTTTCGTTTAACCATCTGCCCTCTGGAGGAGCGATTTCAAAATAGTTCCGCTATCTGCTGCCATTTTTGTAGCGCTGCGCCAAATAGGTTCTGTTAACCGCCACTGTTCTTGTGCGCTGTTCTATGATGGTTTCGCTATTTGCCACAATTCTAGGGACGCTATGCCAAGTAACTTCCGCTACCGCCATCATACTGGTAATGATGTTTCAAATTAGTTTCACTACCCGCCACAAACGCCGGAGGCGGCTGTTTCAATTTGTTTCGGTCAACCTTCTGGAAAAACTTTGAAATCAAAACAATTTCTAATATATTAATTATTATTTATTATGGGTAATATTTTTAAAAAAAAATACGGGTAAACTGAGTCTTTCGATGGCAATCTGACGTTTAGTAAAAAAAAAGGTTTGACGCATAACAGCTGACTACGAAGTTTGATTTACACAGTAACACAAACGTATTAATGAAAGTATGACTAAAAGAAAGGTCAATATTTACTATTTAAAAATATAAAACAGGGCCTAATTAGCATAACAAGTTCAATTATACCATTATATAGCTAAAACTAATGGAAAACGATAGAATTACACGCAAATAAAAGCGCGAACATATTGGCGATTGTAGTATTTTAGACAGCGTAAAACGCACTTTTAAACGGTTAGTTCAACTAAAATAACCGTAGGAAAATAAGAAGAGATTATTAATAAGATCAAACGCTCATTTTCCGTTGTTTCATCGTTAGAGCTGTTAAGCGTCAAACCTTGTTTTTTACTAAACGTCAGATTGCCATCGCAAGACTCAGTTTAACCCTTATTTTGACTTATTGCTGGGCTATAGCCAATGCTCCAATAAAATGGTGAAGAAGGAGATGCATCGGTCCGATCATGGCAGTAGTTGATTGGAAAAACTTCTGTAGAGAGGAATGTATGAATGTGTGTGCGGAAGAGAGGAATATGCTTGGAGGAGGTGTAGTGGTTAAAATAGATGAAAGTAAATTTGGTAAACGGAAGTACAATCGTGGAGTACGAGTGGAAGGGAATCGGGTATTTGGGCGGCGTAGAACGGGGTACACGTAAATGTTTTGTATGCGTGGTGCCAAATAGATCGAAGGAGGTGCTTTTGGAAATTATTAAACGGTATGTACTCCCGGGTACTACCATAATATCCGACTGTTGGAAGGCATACGATTGCTTGGCCGATGAGGGATATCAACATATGACAGTGAATCACTCGCTGCATTTTGTTGACCCCGAAACAAGTGCACACACTCGAACACCATCGAGAGTACCTGGAGTGCCATCAAACGTTCTTTGCCAGCCACCAGCCGGTCCAAAGCACTCTTTGACTCTTATTTGGCAGAGTTTATGTGGGCGAAGGATAATCATGATCGAGAGGATCTGTTCATGTATTTCATGAAGGTAGTGAGTGAAAAGTATGCAACAGATTGAAATGAATGAGATCATCTCTGTCAGAGCGGCGTATTAATCGGCACTTGTCAGAGCCACCAAATATATATTAAAAGAAATTTGATTTTTGCATTACTTTATGTGAAACGGAAGAGTATCAATGGGTAACTTTGGTTAAAGTTGCAGCAGAATTATACTAAATTATGAGGTAAAAAACAAGGTATCAATGCTTAGAATTTGAGGAGGAATTGTTAAGTTAAATGAACAGCATTGATAGAATAGAGTAAGGTAAAAAAAAAATACGTGAAATGATTAAAAAGCACTCGCTAAATAATAAAAATTTTAATTTGAAAATTTTGAAAAACGCGCGTCTTTTGCGAAAATCAAGCAAACACTTTCGGTGAACTAGCCTTTAAGCGGCCATCTTTTTTTTTTAGTAAACGTCAGATTGCCATCGAAAGACTCAGTTTTACCAGTTTGGGTGCCCTGCGGTTATAGGTGAAATCAGGCCAGTTTCTTTACAGACTTATGTTTTTATTTAATTGCACCTGGAAAAACTTTGAGCGTCAAAACAATTTTCAATTACCTTAATTACTATATATTGTGGGTAACATTGTAAAAAAAAAATTAACTTTCTAGCCTGTGGATAAGGTAAAAATCAGTCCAGTTTCTATACGCGCCTTTAGGTGCTAAACCAAATTCATAATTTATTGGCGCGTACAATATTCTGGCCAACCAATCCTAAAAGAAATCCATTCTATCAAGCAAATGGGAAAATTATGCATTTCACATAATCAGTGTTAAGATTGGCTGTACTGTGTAAAATTCTTAGCATTGACGTACATTAATACATGGAAGAATTGGATGGTTCACACGCGGCCATTTTGTTTGAGAGGTAGGGTGCCTGGGGTTCGAGTCTTTACTCCGCCAGAAATTAATGCCCTGTTATATCGACTGAACCACTTATGAAATTGACATTTTCATTATTAAAGTAAAAATATTTTTAATTTAAATAGTTATTTAAATACAGACACACATATATAACATTTATATGATGAATTAAAAATTAATTTTAATGATAATTAAGTGATTTGTATTGTATTAATATTTATTTAATTTTGACAATAATTTAAAAAGCGTGGCAATCTTTTTTCGCTGATGGGTAAACAGTTTTACGTGGTTTTTTTTTTAAGAATCGGATTGAGCTGGTAAACCAAATTATTTGATGTCAGAAAAATGTGTTTATAAATGTTACCGAGATTACGGCAAACATTTTGCATTCATATAGATAGGTACGGGCTTCAAATATGTACAAGAGAGGATAGGTATCGAATAATAATTCGCATATCCTACTTTGTATTTTGATGAGAGACACGCTGTATAAGGTGAGGAAACCATTTTTATTTGGTAAATAGAACGTTTTTATTAATTCAGTCATTTATTTAGATATACCCATGCACCACCACCCATGCGAGGACTGCATCTGCTTTTATATCTTTGTCGTGGGATCACGAGTACTGTATTTTTTTCAGTGCAATCGGATTTTGATTTATTTGGCTCTGTTTAAATCACCGCCCCCCAGTTAGTTCTTGATGAGTCCATAAAATGATGCAAACGAAGAAAAAAATTCTAGACCAACATTTATATTTGTGGATAGCGAGCCTATTGTTGTTAAATTAGGAGTTCATCTCTGGCTTGGACATTATATTGAAATTAAAAAGTTTAATATATTGATTTTATTCATAAATACTGTGTTTGTTATTATATTTATGTTTGCAGTGAGTATAGGGAAAAAATGAGTTAAAGACGACTTGTCTCCACAACGTGCCAATATATTTCAGGGTAGAAATAATTCTGCGACCGGTAATAAATTACCCTAAAGATGACTTATTTATTGGTCGAAACAGGTCGATAAAATTATTTGCACCCTGAAATATATTGGAACATTGTGGAGAAAAGTCGTCTTTTCATTTTTTACTTATACGTATCTCTTTCTAATTGATATACCTATTTCTCTCTAATACTACTCAAACCCGTACTCTATAATTTGTGTGCCTAATGTGGCGGCAGATATTACTGACACCCCCTTGCCTACAAATATCCCTAAGTGACCCTTCCTGCTGTTCCTTGCATTAATATAAGAAGTATATAAATTACCCCCCAGTTTGGTTGTACAATTAATGAAACCATAATGATTACAAGAAGTTTAACAGAAGTATTTCTACTAATGAGAAATAATGCCATTCGTAACAGGCATTTGTACTCGGAACAGGTTAGTTTTGCTCTTAGATAGCCCTGTACGTAATAAATGAAAATAAATTTCACAGCAAGATAATTCTGAGCGGATGTCATTGATATCGTTGAACGATATGGAGAGAGGCAACGGTGTAAACAGCAGTGTTCCTCCGTGGATAGATCAGCTGGACAAAATACACAGTACAATGTCGAAACTCGATGCAAAAATTAACGAACTAAACGGTTTGCATTCGCGGCACTTACACAGACCTACGTTAGACGACAATTTGGAGGAAGAAGCGTTCATCGAACGAGTAACAACGGACATATCAATGATGTTCAATACAGCACATCGCTTGATTCAGCATATAAAAAGTCATAGTTTTGAAGGTAAATATAATTTGCATATAGATTAGGTAAGCGAATTGGGACAAGACGAAGTAAATATACGTGTTTAGGTGACCCAAACGAGCGTCGTTTAACCAATAATGTTGTACGGGCGTTAGTCGCACGTTTACAAGAACTCTCCACTAATTTTCGATCCACACAGAGCAGCTACTTAAAACAAATTAACTCGCGCGAAGAATGGTCCAAGATGTACTTTAACGATGACGACGATAATACTTACGGTAACAATCTGTTCGGTTCTGAAGATCTGATTGACACACATTTCGTGAATAACCAACGGCAACAGCAACAGGTGTTGTTGCAACTAGAAGAAGAGAATGTGCAACGTGCAAATGAACGCGAACACGAGGTGAATACCATCGTCCGATCCATCGTGGATTTGAATGACATTTTTAAGGAGCTGGCGCACATGGTTGTCGACCAGGGCACAGTGCTTGACCGCATCGACTACAACATTGAGCAGACCTCGTCACAAGTAAGCGAGGGACTTAAACAACTGCAACGTGCAGCAACCTACCAGCGTTCAAACCGCAAAATGTGCTGTATCATAGCTCTCGCCGCAACTACTATCTTATTAATTATTCTCCTCGTCATTTTCAAGACTTGACTTTATGTGGCTAGTTTGATTTAAAGTGACAAAAAAAACAAACGCTTATTCATATACCTATATCGTATATGTAGCAACTTACCTCGATTTTGCTTTTATTAAAATTACTATTGTGATTTCAATTTAGTTTGTAATTGTAATGTTATTAATGTATATACATATAGACTACACCTTACAAAGTAAATAAAAACACATGATATACATATATAATTATACATAAAATAAATAAAACATACGGAAATTGTTTTGTTTACATGAGAAATGTCCAATAAAGACAAACCAAAAGTAAATGAAATGTGATGCAATGGTTGTGTTTA
The DNA here is from genome assembly GCA_018344505.1 of Nebria ingens riversi. NCBI lineage: Eukaryota > Metazoa > Arthropoda > Insecta > Coleoptera > Carabidae > Nebria > Nebria ingens. The sequence continues at coordinate 103,323 of JADQWA010000037.1, read as the reverse complement.
GTGTTTTATTAAAGAATATGAAACTATAAAATAAATGAAAATTCATGTTAAATCGATGCGCGACTAATTTTTTAAGTTTCTTTGTATGTGTCGAGAAGATGTTTCTTGTATTCAGCTTGGTTATACCACAACTCAGCGGCCTGTGCGTTCAATGGACTATCATTATTCGGTTCACCCAACAAGGATTGTATCGACAGTAAAATCGTTCGTACATCATAGAGAGCAGACCATTTATCCTTCAAAATATCTAAACAAATATTCCCACCGGAATCCACATTTGGATGGTAACATGGGGTCACGAACTTCACAATAGGCGCAGTATAAGGGTATGAATTCGGAAACTCTAAACTTAACTTATACTTGAGACTATCGTATACAGTCTCTTTGGGACCACATATTGTTCCGATCCACTTAAAAAGATTCTCTCCATCAGGGAACGCAGATATACTTTTATCTGGCGACATCATCAAAACCATCAGTTCTTTTTGCAATCTACACACAACGTCAATGTTATTCAATCTATTACATTCTTCTATGTTTTTATTACAGGTTACAGTTACCACAACTTTACTTGCACGAATACCACAAAGTCTTACCGTTTGCTCACAGCATGATTATCTTTCGACTTATTTGATACTTCTTCATTTTGCTTTACTGAATTTGACTGCTGCGATAAAAATGGATTTATATTTTGAGCCATAGCCAACAAATGGTAGATAGGTATAGATTTTTCGGTTGTTTCACGGATAAACAGTTTAATTTGTTTAAAACACTCTTTTGAAATGGCCAATCAGCATGTAGAACATTCATACTATAGGCGCATTCTTTTCTCTCTTGGCTTAGTTTTTATTTCAAGGGTGAAAGAACGTACGTATGAGTGCAGTGAATGTTTCTCTATTGTAACTAATCAAACTTGCGATAATGAAAATTTGTTTTCTATTTATGAATTTGTATTACTGTACATTCAAAATAGATATTTTTACTAAAACAATTCTATCAAAAACGCTTTTTAAAATGTCGATTAATAATTGGATGTTTATGTATGAATTATATCAACGTGGTCTTGGTACAACAATAAACTGACTGTTGTATACATTTGAAGACTTTACATAAATTTATTAGCTTTTGTGCATAATTAATTTGCTCATTCTAATAAAAAAATACCTAAAAGCACACAAGGTACTTTGAATTGATTTAATTTTGATAAATATATATATATATATATATATATATATTTATTCCAGGTTACGTTCTACATATATGTCAATCATGATGCCAGGAAGATTGGGAATAGGTCCTGCCATTCCTGACAATCCTTTAGGGTTGTCCTGGCATGATTCTGCTTGGATTCCAATCTTAAACACAAACAATGTAATGGACTATTTCTCCGAACGATCGAATCCGTTCTTTGACCGTACATGTAACAACGAAATCGTGAAAATGCAGCGTCTGAGCATCGATCAACTGACCAACATGACGGGCTTAGAATATGCTTTGCTGCACGTACAAGAACCAATCTTGTACGTCATTCGAAAACAACATCGCCACACTCCTACACAAACGACTCCGTTAGCTGATTATTACATAATTGCAGGCGTTGTTTACCAAGCACCTGACTTGGCCAGCGTTTTAAACTCGCGTTTATTATCCGCTGTTCATCACTTACAATCATCATTCGAGGAAGCATCGAGTTTCTCACGATATCATCCTAGCAAAGGTTACTCGTGGGATTTTAAGTCGCAGCGGCCAACACCCACTGAAAAATCAACGACAATCAAGGGAAAAGAGACTGAACGATCGCGCGAAGAACCCAGTTCATTGTTTCAACGACAAAGAGTCGATATGTTGCTAGGCGAGATGCTTAAGAAATTTCCGCTGCCCAGTCCGACAATCCAAACTAAACCAACGCCACAAAATGCAACTGCGACAACAACTGCAAGTAATAATAATGCTATTGTTACTGTAACGACGACTGCAACAGCGACAACTACCATTGCCACCACTGTAAACTCCAACGCAAATATCAAACAAGAGCCAATTGATACCGTTGTACAAACTAATAATACTGATCTTAAAGACAAATCAGACATCAAACAAGAGAAAGGGGTTAAACCGCTTGAAAAGAAGCCTAGATTAAGTTAAAACTAGCCATTTATTTAAGAATCATCTCTATATACACGAGATTCATTATGAGATAAAACTGATCCAAATTGAATTTTAAATAAAAATTATACATTTCAGTGCCAAGTGAGTAATTCTCACTTGGCTCTGTTGTATTAGATTGAAACAACACATCTGATATGTATATATATATATAATTATTTGTAAGATATAGAAGTGAATAAATACATTAATTTTAAATAGAAAAGTCGACTAACAATAAATAAAGTAGACAATTTTACTTACCAAATCATAAACATTTGAATATTTTTAAAGAAAAACTAGTAAAATTTAATTTATAAATGTTGGTATACCACATACACACACACACATGCCAGATGGATTAAATATGACAAGGGTCGTTGTTGTGTTTGTGTAGTCGTATTGTAAATGTATTTTCTTAATTTCAGCAAAGTGCAAGTGACAAATCAATTCGATTTGATTTTAAACCGTAAACATTCACTAATACCTATGCAGTATCACGTGCTATTTCTAAGATAATTTCCATTGCAATCATGAGTGATGATGACCGTGATATCGACATAGAAAGTGATGTAAGTAGAATAAGAAATAGTAACAACTCAATAGATACAGTGCACGAATGAGTAGAACATGCAAATTGTCTTATATCAGTAATATTTGATAGAAAACAAATATTTGTGGCTAAATAAAATTACAGGAGGGTGATGACTCTGACTCTCGATCTCAACCAAGACAATCCACTAGCCAGTATTATTCGCAGGTAAGACAACAGTTGTGTATAATATTCATGTGTCCTATTGTTATTTTGTGCGTTTATTTATTGATTTTGGTCAATCATGTCATAATTTAATAATATACATGAAAACAAAAAACTCAATAATTAGAAACGACCATTCACTATAACTTATTTGGAATAATTGAATTGAATGTTAAAAAAGAAGTGTAGAGTATGGTTGTGCAGGCAGAAAAACGGGCGCACCACAACGCGTTAGAGAGAAAACGCCGTGACCACATCAAGGACAGTTTCAGCAGTTTACGCGACTCGGTGCCATCGCTACACGGAGAAAAAGTGGTAAGTGCTAAGTTGAGGCTACCATAATATAGAAGCACGGGTGAAATCCACTTTAGGGTTATATGTTTGTTGTGTGGTGTATTCTGTTTGTTACCTATGATACAGGCAAGTAGGGCACAAATCCTGAAGAAGGCCGCCGAATACATTCAGTTCATGCGGCGGAAAAACAACGCACATCAACAGGACATTGAGGACCTGAAGCGACAGAATAGCCTGCTTGAATCACAGAGTAAGTATTTTAATGACAGATTCCGTGTGGTGAGGATATCGTATTTGCAAGATGCTCGCTTAGTAATCGATTCTAAATGAAAAACAATCATTAAAATATCGAAAGTCGTTACAGTACGCACACTGGAGAAGGCGCGAGCCACCGGCAACTATGCGGTCGACTCGGCGGACGGCAAAGACTCTGGCTACCCCCAGGAGACCGAATCCGATACGTCGGACACTGAGAGTGCTGCCGTGCTCGCCCGCCGACCCAAAAAACTCAAAGTCTCCGGGGCACATCACTAGCAAACAATCAAAGCAAATGAAACGACGACATCGACACTACATCATTTATTTTATTATAAATGAACGATAATGACATTTTCTAGTACTTCGTTGTTGTTATTGTTGTTGTATTCCATCTAACTCTAAGAGTGTTTACAACAAAAAAAATTGTGTGAATGTATTAGTGCGTGAATGTTATCAACGTATGATTGAATCAAGTTTCATTATTATTATTCTAGCATCATCATTACCAATAGTTTTCTTTACATTTGGGCACTACACTTATTGTTCTAATTTTATTTCATTTCCGGTTTCTATACATACATTTATCGTAACCGTAATGAATTAGAATAACGTGTGTATTATTATTATTATATGATGAATAATGGTAACAAAACCCTTTCCGATAGATCAATTTTGTTATTGATTGCTTGATTGATTAACAAGTCATTGAATCTCTGTTTACTGTCTGATAATGCACCAGGCAGTCGACGTAAATTTAATTAAACCATGTAAATAAGTAAATATAATATAGATATCACTCTTGTACCTATATTCGATGACAAACGAAGGGAAAGGACTACTGTTACCTGCTAATTTGTTTATTATTTTTATGATAATTCTAACAAAATTAATTATATTGTTTAATTATTACATTTATATTATTCTTTTATTGCTGTATAGATTTTTCATGTGTACGATATATTATATTTAAAAAATAAATATCATAAGTGAGTAAACAATCAAATGTTGCATTATTTAAAAGTTATTTTCATATAAAAAAACTTTCATTTTGGTTTACGTCATTATTTCTACAACATGGATGCCACCGTTTGAATGTACTAATCTAATAAAAGTTTCGTGGAGAATCATTAATGATTCAATTGAAATTACTATTATTATAAGACGATTTCTGAACATTGCAAGTTAATTTATCAAGAATCCAACCCTGACATACCTGTTAATGCCAACGATCCAAAAACTAGTAGAAAAAAAAAACGAATGATGGCTACTAGTAGTAATTTGTTGAACGAAACTGATCTTGGTAAACAAGGAGGCACAACAATGGAGAATTGCTACGATAATTTAATTGTTGTTGATGTCGGTGCTAATTTAACGAATAAGAAATACAGCCGGGATTTAGACTCTGTGATACAACGAGCAAAAGATGCAGGTATTGTGTGAACACATAAGCATGGTTATGTTTATTATTGAATTGAAACTCAATTTACGTATAAGGTGTACAAAAGATCATGGTGACCGGGACATCAGTGAAAAATAGTAAAGAGGCGTTACGTTTGACTAGAATTTACCCCGGGATTTTATATTCAACAGCAGGTATTTAACAGCACCTATTTCAAATACATATAATGTGTAGTATTGAGAACATTATTAAATACTCACAAAATACCTACAAGGTATACATCCGCATGATGCTAAGTCATATACGGACGAATCTTGGAACGAACTGAAGCTGATCGCACAAAATTCCGAATGTGTGGCAATCGGGGAGTGCGGGCTGGACTACAACCGCAATTTCTCTGAACCAGATGAACAAAAGCTCGTATTTCGCAAACAGGTACATTTACCAAAACGGATTGTTGTAAACAAGTTACAGTAATGCCGGAACAAATTTCACAGATAGAACTTGCTTGTCAAGTGCGTAAACCGCTCTTCATCCATGAAAGAGACGCGCACGAGGATGTGATGAGTATCCTAGCCAGTTACGAAGGTTTACCAGCGGTGTTGATCCACTGTTTCACTGGTACATGCGAACAAGCTGCGAGATACCTCAGCAAAGGGTACTACATAGGTTTAACTGGATATTTGTGCAAAGACAAATCAGACATTGGTGTAAGAAAGCTACTGACGGATGGGACTCTGCCACTAGATCGATTATTGGTCGAAACGGACGCGCCGTTCATGTATCCAAATACGCGCGCATCCAAACTGCCGCCGAATGTTAAGGAAGCCCTTACGGAACGCTCGCTAACGTTCCTGCATCGTTATTGTACGTTCCAAAGGAATGAACCGTGTTCACTACCGGCTATTGTTGAATTAATTGCGGCTTTCATGGATAAGAAACCAGAGGAGGTGGCGCTCGCTACGGCATTTAACGCTCTAAAACTGTTTGGTTTATCATGAGGCGAACGATGATTGGGATTTTCAGATCGGCTCGGTGCTATCTTATTACTTAGATATTATTATTTATTTACTTACTTATTTTATTTATCAATCAATTGATACATGTCTGCTCAGCGCCTGCTGATTGTTGTGTCGAGGTGCTTGTTTCGTTTGAATCAAATCAGAATACTGTGCCTTATTAAATAAATAATTCTCCTTGATAAGAACCTACCTATTAATATTGTCGAATTAAATTCAAACCAAGACTACATGCAACTAGTTGTTCTTTTATTTGTTCCGAGGTATAATATACATACAACGAAACAAAATAGAAACATACACAAATTACTTGATTTATCCATCCTATTGTCATATCCTTTATTCCTTGTATAATAGTTTTTCTTAAGATCACATTAAATAAATATATATATATATATATATATTTTTAATAGTTCATTAGTTCGCTTTAAAAATATTGCAAAATGTAAGTGACTTCTTATGCAACCTTGAGATGGTCCATTGTTACGTAATCTGTCTATAGTTTTAGTTTATGAATAACTTTGTGATCAACGTATTGATCAAGTTTATCTAAATCGGCCCACCACAAGCGTAACCGGTACTTATAAATAATATGAAACCAAGGGGTAAGCGGTGATTCGAGCTCGGGAACGAAAGTGTTCATATGTTCTTGCGGTATCCAACTGATCTCGTTCACTTCGTTCGGATTCGGTTTAATTTTGAGGTCGGCTTGCAAGCATAAAATGTAATCGATCTCGTGTTCGCCCCATCTTCCATCGCCTACATCGAAATAATAAATGCGCGTCAAGTACTTGAAAGCGTCGAGCGGAAGCTGATCCAACGGGATGCCCAACTCGTAATTCAGTCGACGCCTAGCAGCTCGTTTGATTCCCAACGCATCTTTTTCTTCATCTTCACCGGGGTAATCAGCAAGTGGATGACTACAGCATGTATTCGTGTAGCAATCCGGATATGTTATCTACATTATAATTGAATCGCTTATTTCAGAAATAACATAAGTTACTTTTTAATTAACTTTAGTCATTACGGTATCCATTGTACTGATTTTTTGACCGTTTACAGCTGAAAGAACCTAAGGCATTTTGTTTAATTATACATTGTTAAAGATCAAAAATGCTCAATCTCCACAGCTATATACCTGACACATTTAACTCTACAAATCTCAAACATTTTTTTCCAAACTAATATTAGTCGCTTAGTTTATTTCAGTAATAAGAGAATCAATTTACCTTATTATGCATAGATGATTTAGTACGTACCTTCGTGTTTGCTCTTCTCTGCAATAATAAATCACCTCGTTTATTGAATAAAAACACACTAAATGCTCGATGCAATGGGATGTGGGTCTTATCATTTACAAAATGGCAATCTTTTTTCGTAGCATTTCCTATTATTTGATCTTTTTCATCTACCAGAAAACACTTTTCTGAAAGAGCAGCTACTTGCTTTTTATCTAAATGTTCCATGGGATAATTACTAGAAATCCAGCGTACAAACGATTTACGAATATCGTATCGTAAAATTTGACGTAGCATTTCTTTAATGGCCCTCAACAAATGATGACACTTTTTAAACAAATATAATGTACATTCATTTACACGGTTAGGAGCAGAGATAAGATTTACCTATGTCAGTAATAAATAATGCAAATTTATGATTATTACTTAAATACATGTGCATAAACACAAAACAAGATTTGATCTATGGTATTGTTATCATTGCTAAAATTAACATTGCTTTTGACAGCGAGCGAACAACAACACAGGAAGTTCGTTTTTTGTTGACAAGCATAGAAAATTAGAAATTACATGTTGCCAACGTAAAGAAAAACCATTTTGTATATTGTTGTTGTTGCTTGCGTCCATTATGTCAAATATGGTTGAAAATACTTCAAATTTGCAGCTGAATATTGTCAGTTTAAGAACAAAATATATACCGACTATTTCAAGATATGATGAACAAAACAGTAAAATTGAATTAAAATTACTTGTGGGCCCTACTACATAAAACGTTAGTTGCTTATAATAATGAAATATTTGTTTGTTTTAGGAAAAAAAAGAGTTCACAATAAATCATGTCAACGTCATTCCTGATATAAATGTAAAAAAGAATAATATATCAAAAGATGCAACAATGCTGTTGGATAAAAAAAAGGTAGGTAAACATGTACCCATATTATTATTTAAAATGTTTATTTCAGTAATGCATTTTTATTCAATTTAGATTAGTTCAATAAAGAATAAGTTGAAGGATTTCGAGAAAGTAACAGCATGTTTAATACATAACAAAAAGTGTGATATATATAAAGAATTACAATGAATTATTAAGTGTTAACTGAATATTTGTTCCATATGTTTATATATTATTTCCAAGCATTTTAGTCGAGGCTTCGTATGCTGAAATGATAATTATTAGAATGCTGTTGGTGGCATTTGTTAATCAGCTTTCAGCTGCTCTCTTACTTTAAATAAAGGTATTAGGGCGGAAGATTTGAATTCGCTCTCTTGTGTCACCATCACCGTTAGGAAAAATAAAACTCGTTGCTATGGAATATTTAATAAGTAAAACTTGCTCTATTCATATAATCCCTGCACTTACCTATTGACCACCATATTTTATACTATATGTTTCTCAACTTACCAATGTTACAACTTCGTTTATAAATACTTTTTCAACAGTATTCCATGGCACAAACTGGGTAGCATGGGATCCCATATAATAATTAACCGTATATTGAATTCCTAATGATTTAACTATAAGCAATCGTTCTATAATAAAATATATATTTTCTATCACAATTCATTTTGATCAATTAGTAATGTATCGATCTTACCACATTTCACTTTCATTAGTAACTGTAAAATAACGTAGCTAATAAAAATGAAATTCGATAAAAATATTATACGGTGCACGATATTTGTATACAGAAATACAACATTCAAAACCACTAACAATAATACAGCAAAAGCTTTTCTTTTAATTTTTTCTTCCATTTGTTCTGTTATCATAAATTCAACGTACGCTTTTTTGTTATCATTGTTGTTAATTAGTAAACGAATTTCTTTTCCATTCACATTTTCAAAATATTTCTCGCTCTGGCGTACTGTGTTGATCTTTTTGGACATTCAATTAATAAACAAAAGTGCCTGACTTTAAATAGGTTATATTTGTCCAAATAAATGCAGGTTGCCGACCGACCGTACGTTTTTTAACAGAATAATGATCATTTTGTGCACAAGTAGTGTACGGGCAATGTTTACTTAAAACGAATATTTGGGATACGAAAGCACATTGAATACATTATGAAAACGAATATATTGCTTGAATAAATTCGAGATAAATACATAACTTTCTATGAAAAAATTAATCTTTCTATCTGTATCGTCTTCATTGTCAAAATAAATTGAGTGAAAGTACGAAAAACACTCGAAATGAGAAAGATAGAGCATGGTATCACGCTTATGCCAGAAAGCGAAAAGTAATTGTTCAACCAAAACCCATAAGATCCGAGCGGATGTTATTTATATAAGCACCACTCAACAGCGAAAGAAAGCACTGCAATATATACAAAAGTTTTATTTATTGATCAACCTTGTTTCAGAAAAACATATTTATATACATATGTATAAATATTATTTATAATTTTATTGTTATTATTTGCTTTAAATAATTTATAAATCTTTTGTTGTGTTGGATGAACTATATATAGATATAGATGTATATTTGATGTATAGTAATCGATTTTACTAAATAATGAAGCGAAAATGATTAAATATTATTCAATCAATCGTTATATTTTGGATCATTATTAAGTAAAGTAAATAAAAACCACAAAAGAAAATGAATGGTGAATTTGAGAAGAAAATTAAATTTGGCGGTCTGGTTTATTTGTCCTTGAATTCGGATATGTCGACCCCGTAGAGTGGAGCGTTCAGCGTTGTTGTGAATCCGATCCAATATGGCGATAATTAATGTTTTGCCCGTTTGCAAAAGTACGGCAGTGTTTCAGTGTTAGAGTCATTTTTATAGTAAATATGTAGCGAAATATATGTCGTAACATTTAAACACGTTTATTTATTATGTGATTGAGTGACTTTTTTAGTGTATGTGTTCGAATCGAAGCTCATCTGATTCTGATGAAAAGATTTCGTATAAGTACCTATTAGCCAGCCAAATTTCTTATTACAAAGGTAGTGGTGATGAACGAATAATGCATAATCGTATTTTGCACAATTGAAGGTTGGTGTTTGGTGATTTACGTGCATCGCGTAGGTACACTATTGTGTGCGAATAAAAAACATTTATTTGTCTATATATATATATATATATATATATATATATTATATATATATATATATATATATATATATATATATATATAAATATATAAATAAATAAATAAATATTGACGGAAAACATACAGCGAATATGGTTGATGCTGGCTGGTGTACATATTGTACGTACCAACATTATACCTATATGGGGGTGTTGATAGATTTACTTACATTACATAGATATATAGATGGAAGTGCAGTTATTATTTTTGTCATATTTCAGATATAATTCGATTCAAACGGGATGGGGTGGTATTATTGGTGTTAATAAATTAAGTGAGAAAATAATTAAGTGAACTCGAAATGACGGACACACGTCGGAGGGTAAAGTTATATGCGCTGAACGCGGAAAGACAATGGGATGATCGTGGTACAGGGCACGTGTCGTCTTCGTACGTAGACAGATTGAAGGGAATCTCATTACTGGTGCGCGCCGAAGCAGACGGTTCGTTGCTTTTGGAGTCGAAGATCCAACCAGACACGGCATACCAAAAGCAACAAGACACGTTGATCGTGTGGTCGGAAGGAGACAACTTCGATTTGGCGCTCAGCTTCCAAGAGAAGGCGGGCTGTGACGAGATATGGGAGAAAATATGCCAAGTACAGGGCAAAGACCCATCGGTGGAGATCACGCAAGACATCGTGGAGGAGTCGGAGGACGAACGGTTCGACGACATGTCCGACAGTGCGCAGCCGGTGGAGTTGCCGAGCTGTGAGCTCAGCCGGCTAGAGGACATCAATGAACTCATCAGCAGCTGTTTGAGCACGCCGGCGCGCAAAGACAAACTAGCCACGGCCATCGAGAGTGACGGCTACATAAAGAAACTACTCAACTTGTTCCATATGTGCGAGGACCTGGAGAATTCTGAAGGACTCCATCATTTGTATGATATTTTCAAAAACGTTTTTCTGCTAAACAAGAACGCGTTGTTCGAGGTGATGTTCAGTGAGGACACGATATTCGACGTGATCGGCTGTTTAGAGTACGATCCCACGCAGGGGCCTCCGAAGCGGCATCGCGAGTACTTGCGTCAGCAAGCCAAATTCAAGGAAGCGATCCCGATCAAAAACCCCGAACTGTTGTCCAAGATTCATCAGACATTCCGTGTGCAGTACATCCAGGACGTGGTGCTTCCGACCCCGTCCGTCTTTGAAGACAACATGCTCTCGACGCTTTCCAGCTTCATTTTTTTCAACAAGATCGAAATTGTGACGCTCGTGCAAGAGGATGAAAAATTTCTCGTCGAACTGTTTCAGATGTTAACGGACGAGAGCACGGCAGAGGGGAAACGACGTGACCTGGTGTTCTTTCTCAAAGAGTTCTGCAACTACTCGCAGAATTTACAGCCGCAGGCAAAGGAAACATTTTATAAGACGCTCACTAATCTAGATATCTTGCCGGCACTGGAGATCACGCTCGCAAGTGATGACCCAAAGACAAAGACTGCGTCCATCGACATCCTCACGTACATCGTCGAGTTTTCGCCGTCGGTGGTTCGCGCGTATACGCTTCAGCAAGCAAATAACACTGACGAAGACCACTTGCTGCTCCACATCATTATGGAGCAGATGATCTGCGACACGGACCCGGAGCTCGGTGGTGCCGTGCAGCTCATGGGCGTGTTGCGCATTCTTCTGGACCCGGAAAACATGCTCGCATCCGTCAATAAGTCAGAGAAAGCGGATATCCTCAACTTCTTCTACAAACACAGCGTGCAAATACTCATAGGTTTGTCTAATCAATATTTTCTTTTACCAGCCAATTTAATATGTCATATATATATATATATATATATATATATATATATATATATATATATATATATATATATATATATATATATATATATATATATATACACATATATATATATACATATATATATATATATATATATATATATATATATATATATATATATATAAATATATATATATATATATATCTGTATATCTACTCTACTATTTAGCGCCATTATCAGAAAATACAGCGCAAGATGAGCCGGCCAAAGAGGACTACCGGACCGTGCAGCTTCTAGGTCTCATTTTAGAGCTGCTCTCGTTTTGCGTAGAGCACCACACGTACCACATCAAGAATTGCATACTGAATAAGGATCTGTTGCGTCGCATCCTCGTCCTGATGAAATCCACACACAAATTCCTGGTGCTATGTGCGCTGCGGTTCATGCGAAAACTGATCGCGTTGAAAGATGAATTCTACAATCGGTACATCATCAAGGGCAATCTTTTTGCGCCCGTTGTTGATGCGTTCGTGCGCAACAATGGTCGTTACAATCTTCTTGATTCGGCCATCATCGAAATGTTTGAGTTCATCAAACTAGAGGATATTAAAACGTTGTGTTCGCACGTCGTCGAGAACTATGGCAAACGACTCGATGCAATTGAGTACGTGCAGACGTTTAAAGCGCTCAAATTGCGCTATGATCATTACCAAGACATTCTCAAAGACCGGGAAAGAAATTTAGACAGGTAATTCATTCTTCTAATCGAATCACAACTTTGAAATATTATCAAATTTACGTGTTTAGTGTACCCTCGATATTGCGCACAAGCCGGTATAGGAGAGACCAGCGTCAGCTGGATGAAGAGGAAGAAATGTGGTTCAATGAAGACGACGATTTCGAGGATAACGAAGCGGTAGTACCAGCCACAAATGATTTGCTCTCGAAGAAACTCGATCCCGACCTGGGGGACACGATTGGGAAAATTATGGAGAAGAAGACGACGCAGACGACTACGACAACTACCGCCACGATGGAGACAACGACCACGACGAACGGGCCCAAGCTGAACAGCGCGCTGCTGCCGAAAGTGCAGCAACAACAACAGCAACAACAACAAACGGTGCTCAACAACAATGCAACGGGGGGCACACCACCACAACCCATACAGGACACTAAACCTTCAGCGTTATTCAAAAAGGTAACACTTAATAAATATATTTTGTATGTTTTGTATGTATATGAAATTAATTTTGAACTAGGGCCTTGTTGATTACGAGGGTGATTCCGATGAGGACGAGGAAGAGGGCGAAGTGGTATCCCAAAATGCGAAACGGCCCCGCTTGTCATAGTCGGGGTAAGTAGCACAACGAGAGCGGCGACCTCTACCTCAAAAAGAACTGTTTTTGCACACATATGATGGTTAATATCTCCCCGCGTGCCACCCCCACCTCTCTAATTCGACGCCCTACGTGGCAACTAAACTAAAGAGATAGTTTAAAGCGAGTGATCTCAAACAGTGACTAAACAAACAAGAACGAACCGATAATTTTATGACGTGTGTTTGTGTGTGTGTGTGTTTGGCCAATTTTACTAACGAAACTACGAGACGTGTGGCTCCAGTGACAGCACCCCCTCACGGCATCGCACGTACTTAACAACCGCCGCCCCTGATCCCCATTCATCGCCAATATAAATATAAACAAATAAAATGAAAACGTTTCTCGTTTACGGTGAACCCGAAAGTACGCGCTCGTCGCCTCCGCTCTCCCCACTAGTGTCATCAATAAGATTAGTAAGTTTAAACAGTTAATTAAGTAAAATTAAACAGCAAAAAAATAATAAATAAATATGAATCATATAATTATTAAAAATTGGTAAATATTAAAATAAATAATCGATAGTATATTATATCGAAATATATCGTCTATTAAAGAATGTATGAGAAATGTAGTTTTTTTTTCATTTTTAAAATGTGATTTATACATTTGGTTATTAATTATTATTAATATTATAATTTTTTTTTAATTTATGTTCAACACAGGTTGTTATTTTGTATTTTATTATTTGAATTTTACGACAACAAATCTTTGGAACAAGTAGTGTGCTATAGAATATCTACATAAATGAATAATAATTTGTTTGCTAGACTCAACTTATTTGATTAAAATGAATGAATTATTAAATGAAGTCGTTTGTTTCTTCTTGCATGATCAAGTGCCGTTAATTAAATATAGTCTAATTTATTTAATTCATCGATGATTGTACTGTGCTATTTGTAAATAATTTTTATTAACGACTATGTAAAAATGTTCACAAATACAGGTTGAAATCGTATTGGTTGTGTACTGCATGTATGTATATAAATACAAGCGCGATCAAATCTCTCACTTATATTTTTTGATAAAACACCTGATTCGTTCGGTACTTGTATCTGGTTGTATTTACAGTTGGGGGCATATTACCGGTTCGCGGTACCCCCTAAGTACAAACGTTTTCGACTCCAATAAGTCATCAGTCATTTCGTATCGTATCGTATCTTAGTGCGAATGTTTCTGTACGCTAATAAATGTTTTTTATATTCAATGTAATGTAGGTAGGTATCAAAAGAAATGGTCACAAAATTATAAGTATATAACAAAAAATTAATTTATATATATATATATATATATATATATATATATATATATATATATATATATATATATATATATATATTTATTTATTTATAATCGCTATCTATATACATAATATTATATAGGTTTAATAATGATAGCAAATATATTTTATTATATTGTGTAAAACACCGCCATGTGATTTGCCCCACAACTACTAATCGAACAAAGTACATTTGTTTTGCCGAATAGATCAGTGCGAATTTGTATCAGTAGCGTTACTTGCCTCGAAATAAATAATGAAAATCATATAGAATCTCACACAATGACGCGGGTGTTCTAACTAAAGAGAAAGCTTTAACCCCATCCAAATTCCTTGTATTTAGAGATAGGTGTACGATGTTGAAAATAAGAGTGAGCGATCGTTGATCGTACATTGATTTACCTATACTAGGTAGTATGTACATACATAGCAGAGCATTCGGTTTGTTCGCAATGCAAGGCTTCTTTCTACCTAGACCAGCCCAGCCTTTGCGATTTAATTTGACTTGCATTTATTTAGTTTCTTCTAAAGTATCTGACAAAAACAATCAGATTCGAAATTAAAGCAAAACAGAAAAGTTAAATGAAAGTCAAATGTAAAATAAAATGATGTACTCCTGTTATATTTAATTAAATAAACGTAAGTTAATAAGTAACCCTGTTCTGTGTTTTATTTACTTATTTAAATCAAAATACAACAAACTACTTTTTTAAAGTTTCATCTATATGAAATGAAAAAAAAACATATGAGAGAAGGACAACCACACGTTACTTATTTATAATTTTCACATTTATTATTTAGATATACATGTATTTAATTAATATTTACTCACACACGCTATATGAGCACTTTGGTTATTATATATATTACCTAAAATTTGTTCATTGCTACATTAAACACTATTTAAATAATAAATAGTAATTAATTTCAAATAAGTATTTCTTAGACAGTTGTTATTTTTGATAAACAACATATTGCAGTAAAAAGCGTGCAAACAATAAAAAATCGTGAACATTAATTCTACAGCTTATATCGCTAACTACAAATATAGATAATTCGGATATATTTATTGTTTAATTCGGCAGATTGATAAATTAAGACAAAAAAAATAAAATTGAATTTGATTCAATGTCTATGAATCAGAAGCTTTGCTGATCACTTCCGTACGTAGTCTTTCTGCCAGCGCTTTACGGAATACCAACGTCTTTGATGGTTGAACATCCAGTGCAGTTTCAGAATTTAACGCGGCTTCTGCCACCTTGGCAGAGCGTGGCCTTAACTTGGAAGACTGCTCCATACCCATTTCCACATCTAAATGCTTTTTACGTACCTGTTTCTTCAAAGCTACTAATTTATCCCGTTGCGCTTTTAAGTATAATTGCCGTTTTTTGATTTCTTCATCGTCCACCTGAAATTTATCTATTTGCTTACAAACATATATTATGTATATTTGAAAAAATAAAAATACTTTTCGAAATTCAACAATTGGTGAGGCTTTTTTATTGTAATTCTCCTCTGATTCTGAAACTAATTGGCGCTTTCAATTAATTATATTATTATACAGAATGTTTTTTATTAACCAACCAGATGATTGGAGATGTTCTAGAAGCTGTTTTTCTTCTTTCAAATATGCTTGATCTGTAGGTATTTCATTTTTATCATCGATTTCGCATTGCCTACATACACAATATATATATATATATATATATATATATATATATATATATATATATATAAAAAAAATATATATATATATATATATATATATATATATATATATATATATATTTATAAATATTATCTGTTGTGAACAAATCAAAACGCACTTAATCACTTCTACTAAAACTTTCTTCTCCGACGGAGATTTATTACTGATAGATAAAGAAGTCAACGGGTGTTCATCCGGTTCAACACAACTGGTTGATGATGTCTTATTTGGTTGAAACAACCTCGGAGTAACTCCATATTTTTGCTCGATTAATTCCAGCGCTTGTAATTGTAATTCGATGTTCTTTTGGATCATCATTCGTTTGAACATTTCGTAGTCATTTGCGGCCCAAATTTGCTCAAATAAGTTCTAAATTTAATTTAGAAAATACCGCATTTAAATTAAATTAAATATATATATATATATATATATATTACTTCTTGAAAATGTCCTGGTAGTTTTGCGTGCATGCCATTGTTGCAGGCATCCTGAAACAACTCAGGAGTGATTCCCATGTCTTCCATATAACTACCAAGCATTAAATCTACTAAATTTTTAAATTCATCATGAATATTTTTGTATTCTGCATCGTCTTTATTTGAAGGTTCGAAAACTAAAACAAAATACATATACCGACCTATTTATTAATTGTGCTTTTATTAAACTGACTCATAGACTTATCTTCGATAAAACTCTGCAGTGGTGAATTCCATACTGGTCCGTTTAAGAAACAAATCAGGGAATCAAAGACCCACGAATGATCCTCTAAATCTGTCATTTTTATGATAAGTTACGTTTAAATCTTAATATGAACGTTTTATATGAAGTGCATTATAGATTAAAATGCGTTATTTTTAAGTCTATTCAATGCGCTATATGCGTTGCCATAGTTATATATACATACAAACAAGTTATATATTGCGCTGATTAGATTTAACATGCAATATTATATTATGCAAATTCGGCTTTGTAAAATTTGTTATTGTTATTTGAGTACGCTTGAAATAAAGGAAAATATAAATGCATCCGCGCGATTTTAAGTTACCACCATGCAATGTATAGTTGGTATCGCTGCTTGTATTTGTTTGTTTTCGTGGTGAACCTGATCTGTCAAGTGAAAAAAATTGCTTTTTTAAATATCGACATATATTTTATGTATGTTATGAACATTTAAAATTGTATTTTTATTTTTTGTGATATTTTTATCTATATACATCCATTAAACAAGTTAACCACCGTTTTGATTAGCTATACAATAACAGCATTAATTGTTATCTTTAATAATATGCATATAATATATTATTATTAAAATTCCGCAAAGTGGCGCATTATAAACCCTTAAATTATAGATTGATCGATGCGATGGAAATCGAGCATAGTTCAAGTGGAAGCCACGCTGGTATTAAATAGCTTGAATGCATAAAATGAATTTTGTGACAGGTTTGTAACCGCAGGCTCATCGAAAATAACCACTTTACCACAAATCGATGAAAACAACACGTTGGACGAGAAGAAACCGAAAGAAAAAGTGATAGAAATGCTGGACATGCTTGAAACACACGTGGAACACTTGCGAAAAGAAGCTTCCCGATTGGAAGAAGATAAAGATCAACTTCTCGCATCGCTCGACTCAATCCGGCACGCCGAAACATTGAAAGATGTTGATGAATGTGTGTGGTAATTTACGTACGTGAACAGTGTACATTTGTTTTAATAATCGTTGTAATGCAGTTGATAGGGACGACATATTACGGTACTCGGATCGAATAATGAATCGGTGTCACACGATCGAGGTCCACATCCGTACGCAGCGCGACCAGATGCAGGAGGAAGCGTTGTTCCAGATTAATGATTTGATTGATGGACTCGTCGTAGGCCTGAAGGCTGATCCCGATGCCACCAAAACCCGGTGTTTGTCGTATATGAATGCGTGCTCGTCGCACTATGTTCACGGGATTACCGACAAGAAGTTTGAGTCAGCGCTGTTAGGTTGCACGCTGGATGATCAGAAACGCGTCAAAAAGCGGCTGCAGGGGTTACTCAATTACTTTGACAAATTGGACAAGGAAGTATCCAATTGAATACGTTTGCGAATGTTCCTTTTCGTCTTGTGATATTGAAAAAGCGTTGTTTACTTTATTAGGATTACGTGCGATCATAATAAAATTAATATCGTTCGTAATGATTTACTTGTCATTTATGTATATACATATGTATGTATATACATGCACACACAACGATATTGACATTGTCATACAAACTAGTCCATCCATTTTACTACGATTTTTTTTAAATATATATATATATATATATATATATATATATATATATATATATATATATATATATATATATATATAATTATATATTTAATAAACTTCCTTACAAAAATTGCACATTTTTCTCAAACGGAAAACAATTATATTTATATGGCACAGCGATTGCATGTTATTTCATTCAATTAAAACTCTAATTATAGTAATTATTTTACACTACATATTATATTAGTATGTATGTATTTATATATATATATATATATATATATATATATATATATATATATGTGTGTGTGTGTGTGTGTGTGTGTGTACAGTTATTTACAAATTGAATAATCTACTTTGCAAGCATTTTTGTGCGCGCCAATTTAACAGGGCGCCAAGCGCCCTTCTAATAATAATAATAATGACATATGTACAAAAATTTTCATGGAATAAAACCTAACCAGTGAGCTGCTAACAATAAACAGGCTCAGGTTGTCTACTCATTGCAAGTTTACAAACGATACATTCATTTATTTACAAATCTTCTTTCACATAGCCTAAATTAATACTGTGATAGCAAATCTCGGATCTCGCTACACAGCTGCAAAAATGTAGGCCTCTTGTGGGGATCTGCCTCCCAACACGGATACAAAAGCCGAACATAAACAGCTTGCGGACATGACTGGGGACAAGGGAAGCGCGCTCCACTTTCTAGCGCATCCAGCAAATTCTGTTGTTCCTGTCCGTCGGTGCGTTCGGGGCCGTTGACCGCCAGACGGGGCTCTTCGCCCAACGAGAACATCTCGTACATCGTCACACCGTACGACCACACGTCGGATCGCGGCGAGAATTTACCGTCGCGGAGGCTTTCTAGCGCATACCACTTGATTGGGAGATCCCTGTTCGTCTTTAAGATGTAATACTCGTTCGTGCCCATCACCTGCGCCAGTCCAAAATCGGAAATTTTCACATGGAATTCGTCAACAACTAAAATATTCCGCGCGGCTAAATCACGGTGGACAATATGTTTATGGCCCAAGTAATCCATACCCGTCGCGATATCTAACGCATACGTCAGTAACTGTTTCGTCGTTAATAATTCGCGATAAATCTTTAGATAGCTTTGCAACGATCCATGCTGAACGTATTCCATCACCAATGAGATTTCTGGATCCTGATACACGCCCAGGATCTCTACAATATTCGGATGTTTGAGTGTTTTCATAATCGCAATTTCCCGTTCGAAATCTTGCAGCCCGCTTGCCAAAGCTGTACTCTTTAACTTCTTAACAGCGACTTGTCGAGGCTCGATATCTTTATCGCCGACGTACTCCAATGTGCCCCGATACACCTCGCCGTAAAACCCCTGCCCGATTCGGCCCTGGAGTACCACATTATAGTCATCGTCCAGCTCGAAGATGCTTTGCATTAGGTTGATGCTGTCAAGCGACGTAGCCGCCGTGCTAAAGTTAAAATTCGACAAAATTGTGGACAAATCGCAAGACTCTGCATCTTCGTTATTGCAGAAATCTTGCGAGTAATTTAATAAGCCCGCATGACCACAGTTCTGCATTCCGAAACTCGAACTGACTGACAAATCACTGTCTACTTCGCTCATTGCGGAAACTGATAATAATTCGTCTTTATAGCCCAAAAACGTATCATCTACAATGAAAATCGAATAGAATATATATATATATATATATATTATTGAGAAGGAAAAATAAAAATCCATACCAGTTGCGTTTGAAAATAAACTGTTTGTAGATTGGTTGATCGTCGTGTTATCTTTTAACGATTTCGCAAATACTTTAGTGTATGCATGTGTTCGTCGAGAATTGAATACTAGAAATAATTGAAATAATTATTTAATTTAAATATATATATATATATATATATATATATATATATATATATATATATATATATATATATATATATGCGTGCATGTATGTTACCACATACCTTGATACAAAATTTGATTAATATCTCGAACGATAACCTGAGGCCGTTTACGTCTATGTGGATCCGTGTCCCAGCTTTCGCGCATCAATTGATAAATATCACTAGGACAGTTAGAGGGTTGTGATAGGCGTTTGCCACCAGCGTAGTACTAGATTAAAGGGTACCATTTCAACTGTAATATGATTGAAGAAAGACAATAAACGTACCCGCATTGAATCAATTTCATCTGTACACGGTAACAGTTCTCCATAAGTGAAAATCTCCCAAAGTGTGGTAGCAAAAGCCCAAACATCCGCCGTAGGCGATTGCCGGGCGTACTCAAAATTCGAATAATGTTCAACGGGAATCCAATGGATACTAATATAAATATATATATATATATATATATATATATATATATATATATATATATATATATATATATATATAAATATATATATATATATATATATATATATATATATATATATATATATATATATATATATATATATATATATATATATACATACATATAAATGAATAAAACATATTTTTGTTTAAATTCTAAGTAATGACGTACTCTTTTGTTCTATATGATGTATGAATCCCCGGATCAGATAATTTAATCGTAAACGCATTCTCATCATGTGTCGCTACTAACAACTTCCTACATCGGATGTTTCCATGAACAATGCCATTTTCATCTAAATGCCAAAGTGCTGAGGCTAAGTAAGATGCTGCCTCAATAAGATCGACCGGCTTCAAGAGGTTTTTGTTTTGTCTGAGGTATTCGTCCAAAGGGCCCAGTCGTAGATAATCCATCACCATGCTGACGGGGCTTCGCAGGGTCACCCCGTATAGTCTAACAATTGCATTTGTATGTAAGAATGCCCACTGGTCAGCTAGTTCCATGAATTCTTTCAAATACTGGTCACAATTATCATGCTTTAATACTTTCATCGCTATTTCCAATTTTTTACCCTTTGTCACTTTCCACATGGACCGGTAAACAACTGTTATACCGTCTTTACTTTCTTTTTTCTGACCTAAATCATAGCAACAACTTTATTTATTACATTTATTTATAAATATAAATATATATATATATATATATATATATATATATATATATATATATATATATATATATATATATATATATATATATATATATATATATATATATATATATATATATATATATGTATATGTATGTATGTACATACATAATAATGATTACATATGTATTATATTTTATTCTACATTTTCATCAATAACTATCATTTTAAGCCGACGATATTTTCGTTGCGGCAACGTACCATATTTTAGATACAACATCAAACACACAAACACAATCACAAACACTACTACAAGAAGAAAAATCAACAATCCCAATACGGCGGCCTCATTCGGTAACCGTCCAAACACGGGTCTAGTGAATTCATCTTCCATCAGATGCGTCAACCACGTCGGGGCAGGCTTTATTAACACCCGCACAATATTTGTAGTCCACTTCAGTTTCAATTCCGCTTGTTCAATCACACACGTCCACAACCCCGTATGCAAACTCACATTCAAACGTTTTATTTCTTCGGTCACAACTGCCGCTAAAGTTGTGATACCATAATCAATAAATATGGTATCGTTTAGTAGCCAGCGTTGCGCCAGATCTGAGTATACATAGCCCAAAACAACAGCGTTTGATTGTAATACCATTGAGAACGTTTCCCTGGACTCTAAATCATAAGTTAGAGACCGTACTGCTAAAGTAGCAACCCTGAAGACGAATCGCTTATCGTTTATACGGTGCATCATGCAAATGTAAACGCCAGCATCCGAAGTAGAGACTTCTTTAATTACAATATCAGCATCAACAATCTCAATTAGTCCTTCTTTCGTTTGCAGTGCAACACCGTTAAAGGTCCATTTATAAAACGATTTGGGTGACTCAACTCGAATCAATTTCAACATATCTTTCTCGTTTTCTAATGTGACGCGTTCGCCTTCATCGACCATCAATCCATAATCTTGACTGGTCAATCGATCGCGAATCAAATCCATAGTTTTCGGGCTGATATCACCGCATTGAAAGTCGTTACATCTACCGGTGGATCGCGAGGGGCCCTCGCACATTTGCCCCTTGATATTCGGTGTGGGATTTGTACAAGTTCGCGTCCGATAGCCATCTCCACCACCACAGCTGACAGTGCAAGTCCATAGGCTCCAAGTAGACCAACCACCATCTTGCGGTGGTCCGTCAATATCGGGCGGGTCACAATTCGCTGTCCACGTCACCCAACCATTCTCTGCGCTTACAGTGAACCAGTAGAACAACATCGGTTTCGGACTGCTGTACTCTAGAACGGTTACATTATTCCGATAAATGTGTAATGCATTTTCGGTGTAAGCGATTAAATAATGCGTCCATTTGTGTTCTAAAATAGCGGATACATTCATTTTAATTGATTTTAATGTTGTAGCAGTTCTTGTAGCGTGAGAATTTTGGATGAAAAAAATCCACTTCTTATAATCACCAATTGCAACTGCCAGATAATCTCCACCCCCAGGTAATAGAAATAGAGGTATGAGCGCAATGCCTGTTCCACGTAAATGCAAACTTAATTCATTATAATGAACGGATACAGTAGTGTTCCAAATACCAAGTGACATGATTCGTGTAATATGCTTGGTGCTGGACCGTTCCGTATGGCATTCGTTGCATTTAAAATGCACTCCAATGATATTGCCTTGTATCGACATATACGACATGAAGCCCGGCTCAAACGATTTCGCCTTGTCCTGTTTCCACTCAAACAATGGTTCATCAGTTCCTTCATGGGCCAAGCTGATTTCACCTCTTCGTATATTTAATCTAAATGCCGCCCATTTGCCCGCTGGTACCAAATGCGGAAGACTTTTCGCCTTAATCAGTGTAGCATCCTCTCTTGTGGTACCTTGGTACAATTCCACCTTTTCATTTTGGTCGGCTCCAATTATAAGTTTTAGATAGCCCGCCCCATCTAAAGGGATTATCTCGAAAAGGATGCCGTCTAGTTTATCCGGATGCCACTCTTTCAACGCGAAACGCAATCCTCCGTGAACACCACGTTCCTTCCAATTTGGTAAAATGTAAACCATCCGTTGTTGACCACCGGCTTTCGTCATCACGGTGCACTCTTCGCTTCGCGAGCAATCACGCACATTACATAAATCACGTGGGGCACTTGGATCCGTTGTGTAGCACCATGTGCCGGCGATATTCCTCGACGGATCTCTGCAATAGTTACTCGCTTTTGTTGCATCTTGATCTGCATACAGTGTCCCGTTTAAGAGAAATGCATCAACTGCATGCGGACCTTTCGCCATCCACGCTTGACAAGTGCGATTTGATCTCGTTGTATTTAAATTACCAATATAATCATTACCCGTGCCCGCCATTCGACATTCAGCAGATTTACACAGACGAACCACGCAAAAGCTGCGTTCGAAAGTACCCTGGTCATTCACGACATAACAAAATGTTCCAGTGCGTTCTTTGAACGGATCGCGACAGTAATTCCAATAGTTGATCGCGATTTTCGTACTAATCTGCTCGGCGGCTAAGTGCGCCCACGGCAAGCAGACTCTCCCATTTTTCGTAACATATTGTGTGCCTTTGTAGTCGACTTCTTTGGCATTTATGACGCATTCAGGTGGCCATGGCGGCGGAGGTGGCGCGAACTGTTTCGGAGAACAGAAAAACGTCCAATGTGCTAGCGTGTTGTCAGAACCGGGTGAGTACCATCTCATCTGTGCCAGTAATGGTTCTTTAACTTCGGAAATTAATTGCGTACCGATGTCCCGGAACCAATACACTTGGATTACATCACTGAAAAATGTTATAGTAAATTCGCGCCACTCCCAGAAGTCAAGTAGCTTTAAAATAATCGTACTCTTAAGAACATTCGCCGATTGGTCATTGCTATACAATACAATTGTTGTAGCATTATCTTTCCTGGATAGTTGAACCTTAACACTGGGCCTCTGAATCGCAGGACTAGTTTGAAACGTGATACTAGCAGAATGAAACGCACGCACATAGAACTTTAAATCAAAACTGGAAGTATTCGTTTTATACAACGGCCAAAAACGTTCGTACGTCTCTGATGTAGTGGTGTGCACCTCGCATTCGTCTTCTTCGTCACATAGAGGCATCGACCAGAACACATCCGAACCTCTTAAACTATAATAAAAGAACCGATCCTTATGCACTTTGAACAAACCCTTTTTTGCCTTGTACTCGGCCAGAAAAATCGGTTCGCGTGCATCCAACAAACTAAGCGTAACAAATCCATTACTCCACATTAGCGAGAAGAATGTGTATTCGGAGGATTTCAAGACGCCGGCACTTGGTTCATAAGCCACATCGTCATCCTTATTCCCAATTTTCAGCGCAGAGCCGTTATTTGAAATAAACACTTCAATACTTGAATGAAAATCATTTTGTTGAGCATCCGTTAGCGGTAAAGTAAATAGCGACAGTAACATACTCGCGCTACCATCTAGATAGGTATCTGAGCTCCATAATTTCAGCCCGAACGTTAGATTGGTAATGGTAGTGTTAATCATAGTATAATGCGTGTACTTTGGAACATTTCGTGTAAAAGTGACGCAATCTTGCTCATCGCAAAACGGAATATCACAGTATTGTTTTTGGACATAGTTATTGTCTATATCTTCTACATAGCACCACGGTCCACCAATGTCCCCGTCTGGATTCCGACAATACTTCCTTGCGTCCGATCGCGTTTCATCCGGAAACCGTCGTTTTGAGAATTTCTCTTGTTCGCCATCGAAATTTCGGATTTGTTTACGTCGTTTATCCCATTTTAAACATTTCTTCCCAGAGCTGGCTTTGTTGTGGATTCCGCCATATTCCATTCCGGGCCCCGTCATACGACACTGTGTGAAACTGCATAATGGAATTGCACAAGTATCGTCAATTAGTTGCTCGTCCATCGAATAGCACCAGGGGCCATCCGGTTTACGTGTTGGGTTTCTGCAGTAGTTTCGTGCCTTCTGTTTCGAACCATCGATAAACATGTCATCAACGATGGTTTCATCTATTTTATGTATGGTGTTTTTAGCGCTCCAACTTTGACACCGAACCCCCCCTTCGGTTTGTGCAACGTCGCCGAGAAACTCTAATCCCAAGTGACTCAATTTACACGTTTTTAAATCAGTTAATTTGTCCATGCCACATTTCAAACAGTTAAACATAATAAAAAGAACGTTTACCATACAGATATACATATATAGATCCATAACAGGTTAAATTGGTAAAAAAAACATTGCACAAATATTGTGTATCAATAGGTGGTGGTAGTAGTAGTTGTTGTTGTTGTGTAGTAAGTAACCAAGAGTAACATAAATATTAAAAAAATGATAAACAAACAAACATAATTACCTTTATAAACTTGCAAATCCTTTGTGTTGATACAAATTGGCGTTGTTGGAAGTAAACAGGCAACAAAAGTGCTATCGGTAAGAGAATCGCCCGAAATAATTTCTGGTTGACACAACAATAATGGAGATTTATCTATAATATGTACATGGAATTGAATGAATGAATCATTTACTTAATATAAAAACCAACCATATTCAGAAGGAGGTAAACATTCTTGTAGATAAACTAGTGAATTTGAATCATTGTAGGCAGCCATCAGTTGCGGAACGCTCTTGTAACGGCGTAAATCGTCATTGAAAATAAATTCATCTGGCCCTATCTTTTCCAATTTGTAGGATTTCGGTTTGGCCGTGTGCTTAGTGCATACGTCAATATAATAAGTGTTGTATTTCGATTCGCTTTCACGCAATATAAAACACCCGGGCCGGTTGTTGCGTTTTTCTTCGAGTTTCGCGTACGAAAACTCGCCGCCGACAGGTCCGTGGCATTTGATCGCGTACAGACGCTGCAGCGATGGCGTCGGCATGTCTTTGCACAAATTAAATGTCCATTTGACCATCAGTCGATAGTAGCCGTCAACGAGGCTCACGAATGACTGCATGATGGCCAGTGTGTGGAATTTCAAGTATGAGGGGATGCCGTTTTTGCGACTGATCTCTACTGTACCATCGTTTCGCACCGAAACGAAACACAAGTCATCTATCGTGCACACCTGCTGCCATTCTTCACGTTTCGAATCGTAACAAACTCGAATCCCCGGCACGGACGAATGGAATGGGGACACTTTAACATACACACTGCATACACTCCCATTCATATCGATTACAGCTCGGTATTCTTCTGCTAAATACTCTGGCGCCATTGCTTCCAGTTGTTTAAGATACTCTGCTTTGACATACCTAAATATCGTCAAACCACACTTTAGACCTTGTCAAATAATACGCATGCTGCACCAGAGCCAGCCTACTTAATATACTTTACTTATTTCTTACCAAGCATCATGTCCACATTTCTTTATTTTCCCTAGGGAATCATGTATAGGTTTCTTAATGAAAAACGAATGCCGTTTGATGACTTCTTTCGGAATGTACTTCTTGTAATCATTCTCCACAATATCCCTAGCAATGTCCTTCTCCAGCATCACCCGGTACATATCCGCTACACCCAATCCGACCAGCTCCCGCTTGAACTTCTCGTAGATGATGTCGGGTATTTTGTTTTCAAGCACATCAATTCGAACTTGATGGAAGAGGTAGTCGTACGCCTTGATGTCAATGCGTTTCAATTTCACGATATTGGGCACTTTGTATCTGATGCGGAAGTCATACTTGGTGTTTTTATCTGTGAAGCGGCTGTTCAACGCCAGGTAAATCTTCGAGCCATGTTCGCGGAGTGCAAACAAATTTCTAGCGACGGGACCAATGCCTAATTGTTTACAAACATATAGACACGCATCTTCGACACTTGTCGTATTAGTGAATGGCACTTTAACCGTTTTTGCGTCCACGATCGTATTTACAAGAATTACTGCACTGCCTCCTTCTTCCATCATTTTATAGATTTTCTATATATTAATATTTAGGTTATTATTCGTCATGGGATTTTTAATAATAATTTTCCATTTTCGTTATGGCATATTATATGCAATTTATGTATTTTGATAGCGTAACATAAATTTATTTAAAATATAATTTGGCTGTAACCAATCTAGATAAAATATTCAATGTATGTAAACATTATTATCATAGCACTCAAATCAAGAAATTCATTTAACGAGCAAAGAACGGAATGAATGCACAAACATAGAAACGAAGGCTATTATTATTATTATTGTACTTCTGGCGAATAAAATCATTAACAGATTTATTTTTAACTCAAACATCAGAAAACTACTTCTACGGGCAAACGCAGAACAGTGACACCTAACTAATCAAAAGTTAAACAGCAAGGTCAAAAATGGAGGAGATGCGCAATGAAAACGAAACAAGATGCAAATAAATGAACACTTTACTACTAAACATTAAAAAAAAAATAATAATAAGCGGGAAAGGAAGTTTGAGTATAATGGCGTATGGTTTTTCATTTTGAGGTGATTTTTGGCGATCATACAATCCACACTTAGTTGTAATACGGCATATGTAGTATAAACGTAACACTACGAAAAACAACCAAGTGCGAATTAATCACCACTTTATTTGTATTTTGGAACTGCTTGCATCAGATATATTATTATAATTTATTAATCACACTAACAACTAAAATTACATCTACAAAATTGATTTAAATAAGATTGTTATTCATTATCGGAATACGAGTAGAAATAAAAAAAGACAGTTGTGTCGCTAGAGGAATCTCATCTTAACATTTACGTTGGGATATACATATAAATAAAATCATTGTTTATTTGTTTACCTATATACAAAGAGAGAATGAGATATTTAGTAACGAAATTGGAAGATGTTCTAATCGTGCAGTTCTATAACATCGCCAACGATGGTTGGCGGAGCATTGCTGACTTGTTCTACTGTTGGCGGAGGTGCACCTTCGGTGAAAGACACCGTCGAAGTACTTGTACTTGTCGCTGGCTGCGGAAGAGACATCGGAGTGTTCAATGATCCAATCATTTGAGAAAGTTTTCTATTCAACATAAAAACCAAACGAATAAATATTCGGGAACAATATACCATTATCTCTAGATACTTACGCCATTTCTGTAGGTGTCATCGAATTGCCAGTTTGACGGATCTGCTGCATGTACTGCTGGTAGACAAACTGCAAACGTCGCTGTTCCATCACGCGCATCTCATGCTTCTCTTCTACTCGTCGGTACATCTGTCACGTGTTTATAAAAAAACATTACTACCGTCAGTGATTTCTGCACCAATAACACCAACACCAAACGCACCAACAGGCGCTAGCTCAGTTAGCGCCAAATTTATAAATTGAGCGATCATGCCCTAGAAAATACAAGTACACGCATGCATACTAGAAAACAATCACAACATTCAAATAATAAATAATAGAAAAAACAACAACAACACAGTCAATCATAACATATTTTATTATTCGGCGCATATTATATGTTCAAAATACTCACGCTGTAATCACCGCGTGACACTTGCTCACTGATGCGCTGCACAATGGTCGGCAGAAAATTGTTGACTTGCGCCGGCGTCCAAGTGCTGTTGTCCTGCTGCACAATCACCCTCAACGTTTCGTACATTCCATTACGAACCATGGTTTGCATTAGATCTAGTTTTGAATAAAAATCACACAGTTAACGAATACTTCAGGTGTTAGCTGTGATAGTGAGTAACTTACTGAATTTGGGCGCTTTCTTCTCATTTTCGAATTCTTCCCAAGCAGCCTGACGCTCATCTTCGTTGAGTCCTTCATCTGTCTTGTTCTCTAGCAAAGAATTGTGCTCGTGGTACTTGAAGATGTTTTTCTCGTGCGTTTGCAGTAAATCTGCAAACAGACGATCTTTGGGGACGAGCGGTGTAGGCCGTTCTTCGTCCGGTATTGGATTGAAGCTAAATCACAGATCAATTAAACGAAAAATGCTGGAAAACGATTGAAACTGTACTCACGCGTACAACTCTGCCAAATCAGTTTGATTGTAATGCCGATCAATCTGTTGCTCATCAATGACTCGTTTAGAGATTGCTTGTTTAGTAACTTGCCGCTCATATATTTTATTTTCCATTGTGCCCTAGTAATAGTAAAATTGTACAACATTAACAACAATAAATAGACATAAGACACTCTTTACACTCACCAAAGTCACAAATCGGTAGATATAACAGGGTTTAGTCTGGCCAAAGCGGTACACTCGATAGATACTCTGCACGTCATACGACGGATTCCATGAAACATCGAAGATAATCACACGATTGGCTGCTACCAGATTGATGCCGAGTCCTCCAGCTCTGGTCGAGATCAAGAAGAGGCGGGCGCGCGTGTTGGATGGGTTGTTAAACGTTTTGCACGTGCTGGCGCGGTTTTCGCACGACGTTGTCCCGTCTAACCGGAAGTAATCTAAACCAGCACTCCACGAGCCGCAGTAACCACCATACATTTCGCACGATTCACCATTTTGTGTGGCTTCATCGATCTTCGCCAAGAAGTACTCAATTAGATTCAGCGAATACAGTGATTGTGAGAAGATAAGCCTGTATGAATGGAACAAGTTTATATTGCTAATTCGATTACATTAATAATAACATACATTATTTATAATGTAATGTTTTACTTACACTTTATCGCCAATCAATTCGCACTGGTGCAACACCTCGAATAATAACAGCAATTTCGAACTGTGCCGAATGTTGTCCATTGCATCATCTTGGCAATGCTTCTGCCACCATTCTTCCGGACCATCATCGACAGCGGCGATATCTTCCTCTTCTTCGGTCGCGTTTGGATTTGCCCTAGTACGGCGTTTGGACACTGCTTGTTTGACCGATTTATCTGAATCACTGCCCGATTTACTCGCTGCGCTCTCTGATGTTGATTTTTCATCATCATCATCGATGAAATCTTTTAACGATCCTTCGGACTCCTACGATTGCAACAATTTAAAATTAAAAAATACAAACAAATCAAATTTACGTACATCATCCAATTCCTTGCGGAGTTTGTCTTTGTTGCTTTTGTCCAATAAGACTCGCGGATGAATGCAGATTCGTTGTAACTCTTGGAAATCCTGGAAAATGTACGATGTTCCTTTGACGGATGTGTTCCGTGCGAATTTCGTCAAATATTCGGCATATAAGTTGCTTTGAACTTCAGTTAAAGTAACGAATAGAACATATTCGTGTTTTGGTGGCAGGAATGGAGCCAAAACGTTATAATCTCTTCGCTGTTGTTGGAATAAATAAATAAATAAATAAAATAAATAAACCAAAGCATTCGTTATGATCACCTCGACGATGCCATCCAACTTTTTGTGCAAGACGTGTGCACGTTTTCTCATGATGGAAATGTCATGATCCGTTGAATCCGTGTACTGACCGTTCGTGATTGGATTTACGAACCTGTTCAAGTATTCTTTGTATGTGCCGAGCAGATTGGGCTTTACAAATTGCACCATGCAGAAATCTACAAATTAAGTAAACAAATATTATCGAAAAACAAACATCAGTTCCAATAAAACGCACATTCTTTGAGATTATTTTGCAATGGCGTTCCCGTGAGTACAATTCTCCGTTTGGTCTTTAATCGATTCATTGCGATGCTAATGCCAGTTTTTTCATTCTTCAGCAAATGTCCCTCGTCGCACACAACCATATCGGGGCCGGGTTCCAGTAAACACTTCTTGAAGCCGTTGTTGAGCTTCTTCGACGTCCGTTTCCCTTTCAGGTTGCTCAGATTCCGAAACATGTCGTAACCCATCACCATCACGCCGCCAAACTTCATCCAATCCTGCAGCTGATGCAGACGCTCGTAGTTCTGTTTGTACGACACCAAATCGAATACGTTCACTTGTTCTCCGTCAACATCATCCAGCCATTTCTTGAATTCCGCCACCCAATTGAGTACGGTGCTAAGCGGACACACGACCAGCACAGTATTGATATTGGTGATCTCGGAATGGGAAACTAATGTATGAATGAGCGCGATGACTTGCAAGGTTTTACCCAAACCCATGCAGTGGGCCAAAATGCATCCCGACCCTTCATTTTTCTTTGACATTTCCAATGATTCGAAACAGGAAGTCCACATGAATTGGACGCCTTTTGCTTGATGTGGCTTCAATTTTGATACAAGATCGGAATGAACTGATAGTAGTTCTTCTTTAGTTTCTTCATTAAAATCGAGCACGACTTTTTCAACTTTTGCATTTTCATCTTTACTGCTGTTGTCATAAATGTCGTTATACTGTTTTAACAAATATATAGAACACAACATTAGTATAAGTAAATAAAACTATTTACTTTTGTTTGTTATTACCAATTTCTGCCGTTCTGCAATCCGTTTCTTCCTATCTTCTTCCTCTTTTGCAGCACGTTTGGTAGTCTCCGCTAAAGAATCTTTATTCCATACTCCACGGATCTTTTTTCGCGTTGTGGCGTCGTCTTCGTCCTTCTTTTTCTGTTTATTTTTCTTTGTTTCGTCGCTGTCATCTTCAGAGTCATTCAATTGTTGGATGCGTCTTCTGGGTGGTTTTTTTCTAAGGCAACAACAAACACATATTTATCGAAAAATTATTAAGATGGACGTTATTTAC
The DNA here is from genome assembly GCA_018344505.1 of Nebria ingens riversi. Taxonomy (NCBI): domain Eukaryota; kingdom Metazoa; phylum Arthropoda; class Insecta; order Coleoptera; family Carabidae; genus Nebria; species Nebria ingens. The sequence continues at coordinate 71,129 of JADQWA010000037.1, read as the reverse complement.
TTTGAGGATTTATTTTCTGTATTATCCGATGACGAATCGGAACTCATCCGCTTTTCTTTGTAATTATCATCGTCACTACTGGATTTCTTGCGGTCGTTTTCATCATCCGAAGACGACATATCTGAACCCAGGAGTCGCGTGATACGTCTTAGTTTCTTTTTTGTTGTTCTGTTGAACAAAGCATTTTTTTTTTAAATAAAAATTGTAATGGTAAATCTTTCGAAATGTCAACAATACTTGAAGCCAAATAGATGAAAATAGGTATAACAGAGAATAAAATGATAAACATTCATGCAAAAATGAACCCCTAAGTAGCACTACATTATCTATTGTAGTTGTAGTGCAAAATACCTTTTCTTGGTGATAACTGCATCATCCGCACTTCCGCTATGTTGGAGTAAAAATCACAAACTTGAAATTAATCCATTCAGTCATGTATAACCGCTATGCTCACCTTTCTATATCATTATTTATTGCCTCTTTTTTCTTCCTAAACTTATCTATCTCTTCTGCGGAATCACTACTTTTATCATCATCTAAATTCGCTTTTAACAACTTATCATTCTTCCATTTGCTGTTCTTCTTGTCCTCTTCATCCGCACTGCCATTCAGATCGTCAGCAGTTTTTTCTTTGCCCTTTTGTTTTCGTTCCTCTTTTTTTCGCTTTTTTTCATCGTCACTAGCCTTAAATTCTTCACTATCACTACTTGCCAGCAGATTCTAATAAAAGAAAATTCAGTTTCTTTATATTAACAAACATAAGATGAAGATGAAATAAATAAGTATTTCAAGAAATGTTTAATTAATAAAAAGAAACACAAGAAAAAAAAAGCATTCTAACATCTGGAATGGGTGAAACTTCGTTTACTACCGCCAATCCGTCTCCATTCGGTATATCCGTATCCGTTTCGTCGTGCGAGTTTAGTCCATCAGAATTGATTGCAGTTTTGGTTTGGTGTTTGGTGAGTTTTTTTGCTTTCTTCAATTTGTTTTCCAACGTTGGTGAAGCGTTGCTTGAATCACGGTTTCTTTTAAGTGAAGACATATTTGTTAATCTAGAATTATAAAATAATTAATTTGAATAGTGTTAGCACATATTTGATCTATTTTTTGTTATGTTATTCAGTATGTGAACATATAGATATATGTGTGTTTATATTACGTTGTAGATAAAACCACATGCAATTGTTTGATTAGAATGCATTCGGGCGAGTAAATGAATCAAATTCAAAACATTTTTACATAATTCCAAATACCTTTCAACCTCACAGTTCTCTTTCTCCACAAAAAATCGCTCTTTAAGTTTATCAAGCGGCACAACTGGCAACGAAACGAAACATTCAGACTTCAATTTTGCATCATTTGTGAAATCATACGAAGTTGATGTAGTTTTCAGTCGACTTGCTGCCGATTTGTGCTTCCGATCATGCGTCCGTTGTTTGAATGACGAAGACGAAGATTCGCTTCCGGATATTTTCCTTTTGCGCAATCTTTTAAATTCCTCAACCTTGGACTTACTCTTTCTACTAAACACATTTCTCACAGGTAATTTCCTTGCAGTCACTTCGCTACTGGATTCATCACATTTCCTACCAGTATCTTTTCTTCTTCTTGGAGGTGCAACGGGCCCTTCTGAATCTGAACTCGTCAAAAGAATAACAGATTCATCGGTTTTCGGCGGAACGGTTTTTGGATCGAGTAGTTTACTTATATCAATGCACTTGATTAGTCCGAATTTCGGTTCGGTTTTTATTTTCGGCTTATTTAAAATGTCTTTTTCAGAATCAGATTTTACTATACTTAATACAGGATCATCGCAAGGCGTCGTTTCCTTAGAACTATCCGCAATTTTATCTTCTGATGATTTGTTCGCATCAGAATCATTTTTAACAGTTTCTTCTTCTTCTTCTTCACTTTTTTCTTTATTCGCGGAAACGTTTTCTTCTATTTCAAATATGCTGCTTTTATCATTAGAACTGTTTATCGGAGTTTCTTCTGGAAGTTGTTTATCATTTATTTCCTCTGAACGTTTTTCTATTTCAGGTTCGCTAGAGTGTTGTTCAATATGTTCAGTAATGACAGATTTGGCAAGTTTTTTGTTATGTTCTGTCCTTTTTTTTGCAGTTTTATCTTTCGATTGTTCTACTTGAGTATATACGTCGTTGTTTTCAAAATGTTCACATTCTGCTGAGATTTCAGGTTTATCTACAGCCCCTGTTGCATCATCACTTTCAGAAGTGTTTGTTTCACCATTTTCAATTTGACTAGTTTCTACTACGTCTATGACTCCTTTAGGTTTGCATCTTATGTTTTTCGACTCTGGTTGAATAATGTCCTCTAAAGACTCTTCTTCTTTGTTTACCGAATCTGTTTTTGTTTCCGATGTAATGCCTTTTGACTTTTCTGTAACTTTTTTAGATATGTTGTCAATTTGTCTATTTTTTACTGAAATTTCGCCAGTTTTACTAATATTAAATGAATCTACAGAATGATCAACTTTATCTGATGCAACGTTATTGGTTCGGTCAAAATTCGCCAAAAAACTCGTATATCCGTCGTTAAATGCAACATCAATATCATCAATAGTATTTTTTACATTTTTTAATAATAGTTTCATCTTATCCGCATACGAACAAATGTCATTTTTCGCAGCGCTGTTTAAAAGTGCAATATTTTGCAAAAAAACTTCGTTCTCCGAAAGATCGATTTTCAAGCTTGTCAACTGTGTTAGAACGGTCTGGATGAATGAAGGAGCAGTCGACAGTGGCTTTTCCACGTCCATATTTTCGTTAGAACAGGAGGCTCAATGGGCATGGGCACGGTATCGCGTTTATTCTGTAACGAACGATGAAAACGTCATGCAAAATATACTTACACTGTACGCCCCTTCCAGTGTTGTGATTTGCGGATAATCAGGAACAACCTGGAAGGGGCACCAATATAAATAACTAGTATTATTAAAAGATTTTAGACAAAAAATTACAGGGAAAAAATTTTGCGGTGGCCACTTTCCCGCGCTCAAAAAACCAAACAAAGAAAAAATCGGATGCATACAACTTTATGATACTTAATACAAACAGCATCCACTAGTAGTTACATGTAATACTCATCTTATTTTGTCATTTTTACAACAAATTTGCAAATTATATAGATTTGCTCGGTTATAAATATATAATAAACATACGACATACCTATCTTAATAAAACACAGCCGCCATTTTGACACTAACGTATTCACTCAGTGCTTGCGCTGAGGCTGAGAGGGATAGAAACACTTCCTGTAATCTGCGCATACTCCCGATGCACTCCAATTCAGAGACAATTTCAGCTGTTTGCAGCTGTTTTACGCGGATTACAGGGATGGTTGTATGCGATACATTTTGTTTTTAATCTTAACATTATTAGTAGAAAATGATTGATTATTATGATATTTTCATATAAAATAGACAGTGGTAAACGTATCATTATAGAAATAATTTTTTATTCGAAGTTTATTCCAACGTAACTGTATATGTACATACATATAATAACCAGATTTATTAGCATCCTATACGTTTTATTCAATTGTATTTTCTCAACAAAAAATATTGGTAAATATAATTAACAAACGAATATACATATGTACAGACATCTATGATTAATTAGAATTGTGTTCCCAGGAAAATCTTACTAATTCTTAACAAAGAGGTCATGTGATCTGTGATGTATGTCAAGTTACCGGCGATGCTGAGAATTATACACAGTGTAGCCAACTCCTACAAAAAAAACTCCCCGACGATTTTAAAAATTTTAAAGTGTCATTTAAAGCCTTATGCTAAGGTTTTTCTGTATGTTATAATGGGAAAAATAATTTAAAAATGCTTCTTTTACCCTATAAATTCTCATGACGTCCATTAGATATTACATATTCATAGTATTCAGTAAAACAGTTATCTGCTATTTTAACCTCAAATGTCAAAATATTTAAGGGCTGATAAAACAAATTTCGGTAAAACTGAGTCTTCGATGGCAATCTGACGTTTAGTAAAAAAAAACATATGATCGCTGATGGATATTTTCAGATAATTCATCGAATGTTTTCTTAATCTACCCCCCCCCCCCCCCAACCTAAACTTTGCCATGGCTTAAGGGGCAAATCCCTTCGTAGGGTATGCTTTTCTATGTATTTCGTTGCAGCTGTCAGATTGCCATCGAAAGACTCAGTTTAACCCAAATTTCAGCGATTAAAACAGTGTGGAAATTTAATATAGTGTTCGTAAAGTGTTCTACTACAATTACCCCAAAGCTTTTTTTATAATACTAAAAGACTTTTGTGCTATGACTGTTTAAGTTTTTGGCAGTTACAGTTTTTTTCAGGGTTGATAAAACAAATTTCAGCGATTAAAAAAGTGTGGAAATTTAATATAATGTTTGTAAAGTGTTCTACTACAACTACCCCAAAGCTTTTTTATAATATTAAAAAACTTTTGAGCTATGACTGTTTAAGTTTTTGGCAGTTACAGTTTTTTTCAGGGCTGAAAAAACAAATTTCCGCGATTAAAAAGTGTGGAAATTTAATATAATGTTTGTAAAGTGCTCTACTACAACTACCCCAAAGCTTTTGAAATAATATTCAAAGACTTTTGTGCTATGACTGTTTAAATTTTTGGAAGTTTCAATTTTTTCAGGGCCGATAAAACAAATTTCAGCGATTAAATAAGTGTGGAAATTTAATATATTGTTTGTCAAGTGTTTAACTAGAACTGCCCCAAAGCTTTTTTAATAATATTAAAAGACTTTTGTGTTATCGCCGTTTAAGTATTATGTTATATATACATCATATATGAACTGAAATTTCCAAAATCTTAAACAGTCATAGCACAAAAGTTTTTTCATATTATAAAAAAAGCTTTGGGTTAGTTGTAGTAGAACACTTTACAAACACTATATTAAATTTCCACACTTTTTTAAAAAAGGCTTTGGGGTAGTTGTAGTAGAACACTTTACAAACATTATATTAAATTTCCACACTGTGTTAATCGTTGAAATTTGTTTTATCAGCCTCTAAACTATTTGAGAGTACTGACTAAGAATAGCGACGAATTTGACAGATGATGATGTGACCTTGAGGACAATTTGCTCTAATAAAACATCTGGGAAGGTTTGGTGTGTAGATACAGTATATTATTGCTGTCGTAAGTGATTATATTATGTTTAAAGCTTAAATATTAAGAAATAACCCATTTTACAGGTTTTAATAATGATTTATTTGACATTGGCAACATTGTTTTTCTGGTAATTTTTTGTGTTTTCAAATTTCCTATTCTGCGTGGCACCCTGACTCAGCATCGCGATGCTAACTTGACGTACATTGATCTGTGTACTTCTTCTCAAGAGTATAAAAGCGCACCTTCCTTCTTTCAATCAAATATGATGGCACGTGGTTCGCTCAAAAGTAAATCCAATATTCGGAATAACAACAATAACAAATTTCGACACAAGAAGCATAACAACAACTCATCTAATTCAAAATTCAATGGGCAATCATCAAATAAACGTAAACAGAATGCTATTAAACATAACCCCGACGACGACGACATTGATATGAAACGACAAAAAATTGATTTACCCGCACCAATTCTATCTGAAACTGATTCGGAAGACGAAGTCGAGAATTCTTTATCTCAATTATTGAACACGTTTAATGTGAATGCGCTAACAAATAAACATACGGCAATTGACAGTGATGCGAGTGAAAGTACAGCGGAAGAAAATGATTTAGACGCATCTGATAATAATGAAGAGGAAGAGACAGACCAGTCAGGTTTTGAGGAAAATTCAGCTAATGACTATAAAGAACACATGTCTGAAGATGAACATTCCGAAACAGAAAATAGCGAAGACCCTCCTTTAGAACCAAATGATTCATTTGTAAATCACCTAAGCTATGATTTAAGTGATACTTTATTAGATTCACTGCAAAATACTCTCAAAAGAACCATACATAATGTAGAATGGACTGAATTGGGCAAACTACAAATATCTATACCGTCATGTGAGCAGACAAAAAGTAAAAATATGAATTTTACAATCGCTGAAGAAAAGCCATTCGCTCCAGTCGGACTAATTCCTGAAAAAATCAACTCGAAGCATGTAGAATTCGCTGAACTGAATATAAAATCACAAATACATGATCACATCCGACCAGCAAATACTGAACTGGATCTAGATGAACCAAGCGCGTTCACCTCATTACAAATCGAATTATTTTCTGTGATAAACAACTATCAGGACTTGTATTTCAGCGAACGAACCCTAGAAAATGGCGAAGAAATCCGGTTTATTTATTGTTTACATGCAATCAATCACATATTAAAGACACGAACGAAAGTCTTGCACCATAACGCGCGAATGGCTAAAAAAAACGACATACCTGAAGAGTTCCGCGATCAAGGTCTTGTACGTCCAAAAGTACGTACATTTTATTGTTACTTAAGTGAACAATATTTACTTATTTATAAATATGTCCATATATTTAGGTACTTATTGTAGTTCCATTTCGAGATTCAGCGTTAAAAATTGTTAATATGCTAATTGATATCTTGGTGCCGGCTGAAAAAGGCCAAGTGATCAATAAACTTCGTTTCATGGACGATTTTTCAGGTAACGAGTTGTTGATGCCGAAGAAAAATCCGAAACCGGAAGACTACGAATTAACATTTATCGGAAACACGGACGACACTTTCAAAATCGGCATTCAAGTGACTAAAAAGAGTTTAAAAGTATTTAATTTTATTTCTTACACATGCATAGACATACAATAATATGAATAATAGTTTGTTTTTCGTAAAAATACAGGGGTTAATATGTACATATTATGATGTATGTATGTATGTACCTTGGTCTCGCTCTCAGCATAAACGCTATCCTTTGTTTGAGACTAACAACGTTGTACTCTTATGAAAAACAGACTAGATGAATATTCTTTTTCTTCTATAGTTATATGCTGATTTCTATTCTTCGGATATTATAATCGCATCGCCGCTAGGGTTGCGTTTAACAATCGGTGCCGAAGGGGAGCAAGAACGTGATTACGATTTTCTGGCCTCGATTGAACTGCTGGTTTTCGATCAAACCGAGCTGTTCCTCATGCAGAATTGGGACCACATTTTGCACTTGCTGAATCACATGCATATGCAACCGAAAGACTCGCATGGCACTGATTTCGGACGGGTGCGCACCTGGAGTTTAAACGGCTGGTCGAAATACTACCGCCAAACACTAATCTTCTCGTCGTTGGTTTTGCCAGAGATTAATTCCGTGTTTAATAAAAAATGTCGCAACTTCGCTGGCGCCGTGAAACAAATGAACGCGATACAAAACGGGTCTATCGTCAATGTGCATGTCCAAGTGCCCCAAGTGTACCGGCGCTTCGACGTTGCAAATGTGGCCGAGGCGTTGGACAAACGATTTGATTTCTTCATTACGAAAGTGTTACCGCAATATAAAGATAGTATAATGAAACAGTGTTTAGTTTACGTTCCGAATTATTTCGATTATGTTCGATTGCGGAATTATTTTAAACGGGAGGATATAAGCTTCGTTCAGATTTGCGAGTATTCAAAGGTAAACAAAAATGGTGTCTGCCATTATATGTATGTATCTTGTAACACTGTTTAGAAATAGAATGACATTTTTGTATATGTTGCATGAAGGATGCGAAGATTGCTCGGGCACGCGATATATTTTTCCATGGCGACGCTCAATTCTTGTTGTATTCTGAAAGATTTCACTATTTCCGACGGATTCGCATGAAAGGAATTCGGCATATAATATTCTACCAACCACCAACGTTTCCACATTTTTATTCAGAAATGTGCAACTTTATGCAAGTATGTATTTGGTCCATTTATTAAACATATTATATTAGCATATATTTTTATACATACATAAGTGAATATTAAAAAAATATGATAAATATAGAATATGCGATATATATATATATATATATATATATATATATATTTACAGGAAGCAAATCAGAATAAAAAATGCGGCAGCTCATCAAATATGACAGTAACAGTAATCTATTCCAAATACGACAGCCATCAGATGTCCGGTATTGTTGGCACAGATCGTTTAACACGAATGGCGACATCCACGAAGAGCTTTCATATGTTTACCAGTTCAGACAATAAATAAAGTAATATAGTATAAGTATTTTCTAATTTATAATAAATAGGTTTTATTAAATGAACATTTGCTTCGTTTTCATGAATGTTGCCTTTTATTATTCTTCAATTCCAATCGCTGTTGATTATTTATATAACGTTTCATTGGAAATACTATTAGTGTCACCATCGTAATTTGGCATCAGTTTAGAAACAAGCAAACTATTGCTGACTAGTGTGTTTTTCAGTTCTGAATTGTAAACGATCTCTTCGGCTGAAGTGGTGGGCCAGGTGTCCAGATGTCCAGATGTTGTTGTTAACACATCAACATCAATTTGCTGAAGAGGCAACGGTTTAACACCTGTCAAACACATTCATTTATTCATTAAAATTGAGCTTTTACTTGCTGCAAGTATTGCATGTCAGCACACAATTCATAGTTATAAATATTATTGGAAGAAATTTAAATGATACATACATGCATACATATGTATGCTGTAAACTGTAAATGATACGCGTTTGTTTATACTAAATCTAAATTTAAATCGTTTACACTCAAGCAACTGTAAACGTTTTCTATGCAACATTCTCAAATCTTTGTGTCTTGCCATTTAATATAAAATAATAATGGAACCGTTTTTACAATGGATCAACAAATAATATAGAATATTTACCAACGGTGTCACAAATTTGCTTGCCCGCATTACCATAGTTTTTCAAATGTGAATTCGGATTCCAAATGAATAAATAATACAATGAAAGCATGATCGCTGCTAAAGACACAGAAAATATATACGCAACAACAGTCAACACCCGAACTAGCTTTTTCTTGTGTTTCGGCTCGTACAGCCTATCTTTGGCTTCATCGCCGGCGAATTTCACATTTGTTTCAGTCGAAGATTGTTGCTGTTTTTCGAGTTGCTGTTGTTTCACCCATTGTGGTTGTTCACAGTTCGATTTAACACTGTTACTAAGCACCGATTTCAAAGACATCGCCACTAACGCGCTATAGCTATATATAAATATATGTACACGTAAATCACATCACTCTCAAACTCAACTCTTAGTCCTCAAATTCAGCTCATTTCTTAAAATAAACACCTATATACGTTCTATTCGGTATCAACATTTTGCATTTTGCGCCTCAACTTTAAACAACCGATAATTCAGTGTATTTGTAATAATTAAATTTTGTATACTAAAATCAGCCGGTACGTTCTAGAAATGGGTGAATCAATAATGGTCCATATTAGAAGGCCGAGTTGCGCATGGCTCAAACAATATTGTGTACATTTAATACCCAGTTTTCTTTATATTCTAATCATGTCAATACGAATATTAAATATATACATATGTGTGTGTTTGTAGTTTACATATTTCTAAATGTATGGATGCCATTTTATATTTTCAACCGTCTGGACATACGTATGTATATCTATAACGTATGTATATCTATAATAACGGATAGCAATAATTCATCTATTTTAAGATTTTTCTATAAAATGTTTTGCGCACATTTCTAACTGTAGTTGCGAACCAAATGTTTTATATCATTTTGTCAGCGTTTTCCGTTAGTTATTTTTCTATTTACTTGGGCGATAACAATAGAATCACACCAAGTGTAGGATTCAGTTCAGGATTAGCGTGGTGATTAAACTCAGTTTAATATTTGGGTCAAGGTCCTAAAGTTGTACAAACTAACAAACATGCAATTATAAAAATAAATACTATAACATAAACCTAAGTGATGATTTTTAAAATGTTAATACATTACCTACCTATATACATACATATGTATATAGAAATATATATATATATATATATATATATATATATATATTATATATATATATATATATATATATATATATATATATATATATATATATATATATATATATATATGTATATATATATATATATATATATATATATATATATATATATATATATATATATATATATATATATATAATATATATATATATATATATATATATATATATATATATATATATATATACTTACGTTTGCTAGATTGATGACCAAAATCATGCGATTTTCTTAAAATTCTGTGGCAGTAGAAATCCTTTATTAATATTTTCATAGTAAAAAACATTGACTTAATATTCCAAGCTTTATTTGAAGCGTTTCATGGCGAGGAAATACTACATACATACATATAAACTAATATGAATATAATAAAACTCGGAATACTGGTATATTAATATTTCATAGTACAAAAACAATTGACTTAATATTCCAAGCTTTATTTGAAGCGTTTTATGGCGAGGAAATATATATATATATATATATATATATATATATATATATATATATATATATATATATTATATATATATATATATATATATATATATATATATATATATATTTATATATATATATATATATATATATATATATATATATATATATATATATATATATATATATATGTGTGTGTATATAGATACATACATATAACTAATATGAATATAATAAAACTCGGAATACTGGTATCATCACATTTGATTGGCATAAACTTACCATGAGCATTGGTTTGATTTGTAAAGTTCGGGGGTTCCCACATTAAAACATAATAAACTGATAATATTATCGCTGCCAATGACACCGAAAGTATATATCCACAAACTGTCAACACTCGAATGATTTTCGGTGTCTGTTTTGGTTCGAAAATCGCCGATGAGTCCACTTTTTCGACGTTATCGAATATCCTGTAATTGTCTTCGTCGATTTGTACTACTTCTTCGTGCGACTGCTGCGATGAAGAACCTTCTCCACTCATTTTTTAATTGAAACGTAAAACCACTCGAAATTTCTGAATGAACTAGAATGCGGTTGTTTGTTGTTACTTTATTATTATTTGTTAGATGTATGTATGTATGTACGTAGGTTGTAATAAGTCTAATGATTAGCTATGGTTTGTTGTTTAAAGAAAAGAAAATGCGACTTTTTCAAGTTTCGTATGTCACCTCGGCTTGGCTTTGTCCGGCGTATGTTACGACGGTAATTTTGTTGAATTTGCGTCAGCTGGAAAGGAAGCCCCACCTCTCATCGAGACAGATTTAATTTAATTTTACAGAATTCATATTTTCAAAGACTCGTTAGTTCATACATAGTAGACAATTACATGTTTCTTATGTGTATATACTATTATTAGAATTCGTAAACGATTTATAATTTTTGATTCTGATTCCTTTTTCTACAACACCGTCACGCTAAACCATTTAATCAAGTGATGTTACACAACATATTGGAAATTTGATCTCTCATCCTAATAAATTGCTTGTAGAATCAATAATTCAAGAACAATATACTGATTTATCTCTTATTATAGCAATCAAATATACATACATATTTATTAAAGTAATTTATAGCTAGTTTATCTGTTCATATAATTGTAAATACATACATACATATATGTACGTATATTGTTTAGTAATAAAATTAAATATTTTTTATTATTGCGGATTTAATAAAGGACTGATATATGTATGTTGTACATACCTAGCCTTCATTGTCCGGGAACTTATCCCGCCTATACAACACAGATTTTACTTAAATATACAAAGTTTTAATTTGTGAGACTTTAACGGAAATTCGCATTTTGATTTTCCCTGAATAAAGTCTGACTATTTTTGGAATGACAGCCAAAACTGTTGAAACTATATATAAGCATATGCAATTAAATTAAACTTAAGATTTATATGTGACTCGCAAGAAAACCTCCTATTATTGAATAACCAGAAGTGTATGTTTACTCTAGGCATTCCTACAATATCTCCGAATCGGCTGCACTTACTGCAAAAATGAAACGTATTAATATTTCGCCCAACTTTTGTTTGAAATGTTTCTTCAAGAAGTGTACCGGTTACAAGAAAATTGCTACTGATATTCCTAAAATGTCTCGTTTATGCTAGTTGGTTGCTAGTATGGAAATCTTTTAAAAAAAAACAAAATTAATTTGGGATTTATTTCGATTATCAATAATAGATTGAGTGAGAAAGGTAACGTATTCAAATTATTGTTACAAGAGAATACTGCGCGGAACATTGTACATACATAGATATATTTTAGACGAAATATATTTGCAGATATGTTTAAAAATATGTGTTGCTCCAAATCATACAATGGTCATCCCTGTTGACATAATTTTGTTATACGAAATATAAATTCGGTAATTTTGTGGGTTGCTCTGCTAAATTTGAAGTTGACATACATTAACCAAACTTTTCTAACGTGTTTGAAATAGAAATGAACATTTATTGAAAATGAGAAATTTACAAGAATTAAAGAAAGTTAAATTCAACGATGAATGCAACTCAACAGTCACGTCAGAAGAACAGGTCAATTTTCTAAAGACAACCTATTCATTTACCATAATCGTAAATCATCATTTATGTTTACAGTGTAAAGTAGAAAAATCAGTAGAACGTTTATTCGATACATTTGTTTTGCGAACATGCGTCGATAAAGATTTACCGACATTATTACGATACGAACACGCACAATTTCTTAAGAACTCGGTGGTGTATCTGCCATCCAGTTATGCGGTACGAAACGATAATATCTTATGAACACAGTTGAATTTATGTTTCATGGAGTGTGAATGATGTTTTAGTGTTTGGATGCGAGCAGAACGTGGCTTTGTTACTGGATTGTTCACAGTTTAAAGTTACTAGATGTTCCACTACAAAGTACATTGCAGTCTCAAATTGTAACGTTTTTGACCAAGTATGTAATCACACCAACATAGTATATATTTTCGGTTAAGCCAACTTTCTTTTCTTTGGGACACGATATGAATAAATCGTTCGATTGAATTATGTGTGTTTTGTTGTTGTATTTAGATGCCAACATCCAGATGGTGGCTACGGTGGAGGTCCGGGACAAAGCGCCCATTTAGCCCCAACATATGCAGCTGTAAATACGTTATGTATTATAGGTACCGAAGAGGCTTATAGTGCAATAAATAGGTAAATTCAACAGTATATATACATATATATATATATATATATATATATATATATATATATATAATGTATAAATGTTATGATTATTGCATTATAGAGATGGACTACAGCGGTTTTTGTGGTCACTGCGGTCCCCTGAGGGTGCTTTCAGCATGCACGTGGACGGTGAAGTCGACATCCGTGGCGTTTATTGCGCCCTAGCAGTGGCAACACTGACGAACATTTTCATTTGTCAGTTATTCGATAGAACAGCCAAATGGGTCCTATGGTAACTTCTTTGTACAATATGTGAATTGGTCAACGTGTTGATTCACTGTTTATTCTCTAGTTGTCAAACGTACGAGGGAGGCTTTTCTGGCTGTCCAGGAATGGAGGCGCATGGAGGGTACGCGTTCTGTGGGTTGGCATCATTGACAATATTGCACAAAGCTCACCTGTGCGATGTTCAAGCCTTATTGGTACAACATATTTTGTTTGTTGTTA
>JADQWA010000037.1:0-50000 GCA_018344505.1 Nebria ingens riversi | reverse complement strand
TCGCCGCCTTACAACTCCAAATTAATTTACAAGCGACTCAACCCCAACCGAACATGGATAACAACGGCATGGGCGGACTCGCTGAAGACGACATCGATGCTGCGTTAACCGATCTGCAGGTCACCCTGGAAGGATCACATCTGGACTCATCAGTATCAAACGACATTATGAATGTGCCTGAATTATTCGATCAGTTGCGATTTTTGAAGTAAAAATTTATCAGCCACGTGACAACAGCATGTGTGATTTTTATTTTTAATTTGTTTTTTTTTAGACCGAAACGCTTTACTCTAAAGGCATTCAAACGTTACTGGTTCACCTGCCGCGACTTAAACTTGTTATTATATAAAACTCGCGAAGAAGCTACCGTCCTTAATGCCCCTCCTGTCCACCACATCAACTTAAGAGGCTGCGAAGTGACACCGGAAGTCAATTTGGCGCAAAACAAATTTGGCATAAAACTGGAGGTGCCTAGCGCAGAAGGAATGACCGAAATGTGGATCCGATGCGATGATGTATGTTTGAATTTAATTTGTTTTAATGATTGAATACCGAACATTTAATGTGTAGGAGGGGCAGTACGCACGTTGGATGGCTGCATGTCGACTTGCTTCCAAAGGGCGCTCTCTGGCGGATAGTTCGTACGAATCAGAAGTCAGAACTATCCGGAGCTTCTTGCAGATGCAACATCCTGCCCAGCAGACCACAATCAACCTTGCTACATTTGATATACAACCGGAGGATTATGTTGCGCCAAAATTCTTGCGAAAATTAAAAGGAAAGGTTTGTTTGTTTATTTCTTTACTGCCATACACAGTTCTGGAAGAAACACAACAAACGATTTAAAATGTTCCAGCTCGTCCAGCGAATCTTAGAAGCGCATACGAACGTAAAAGATCTGCCGCTAGTGGACGCCAAGCTAAACTTTATCAAAGCATGGCAATCGTTACCCGAATACGGAATTGCCCTGTTTGTTGTTAAATTTATGGGCCAGAAGAAAGAAGAACTGTTGGGCGTCGCCCATAATCGTCTGATGAAGATGGATTTGGGTACAGGGGATCATTTGAAAACATGGCGGTATAACACGATGAAGGTAAATGACTTCAATCTTTCCATCCATGTATTCCTTTTGATGGTTTGCGTTTTGTAAAGGCGTGGAACGTAAACTGGGAAGTGAAACACATGATGGTGCAGTTCGAGGAGGATAACATCATCTTCAGTTGCCAATCGGCTGATTGTAAAGTGATCCACGAGTTCATCGGTGGTTATATCTTCTTGTCGATGCGTTCGAAAGAGGCCAACCAGTCACTGAATGAAGAACTTTTCCACAAATTGACTGGTGGATGGGTTTAAGTAAGTAATGCACAAATGTGCTAAACCAGAATTGCCTTTGTAAATCATGCCTTATTCGAAATGAAGATTAATCTGCAATATCATTTTCATTCAAATAATACAGATATATTTTTATTTATAATCGTTACAAATGATTATTACTCATTAAATTACTAAAGGCTTAAGAATACTAGTATTTGACACAAATCGTCGTTAAATAATATATTTTACACGAATTCATTGGGAAGTATTCTCTGTGAATTCATTCATTCAATCTAATCTAATTTGCAAACAATTTATTGACATTCTATTTTAATTCTAGATCTGAATGTTTATTATTATTTAACGTTTATTAATATGTTTTATATATATATATGATAACCAGTTATTTGTTAGCCGTCATATGTAATTTAAATTTTGACAATGTTAACATTATTAATTATAGTATTTTAGCATTAAAAATGTTTTAATACATATTTGTATACTAAACACTTGTATTATATAAGAAATTGACTTGGTTATATTCAAATAAAGTTTTAACTGTCTTTAAACCTTTTTGAAATACTTTATTGTCCTTCAACCAACCTCTTAATGGAGAAAAATAGCATAAGACTCCTCAGACTTTTTTTTATATAACTGCATTGAAAGATAGAAAAATGCTTTTATTATATCGGATTGTTTATCATAAGATTTTTCGCATTAAACTGGCATCTTTGGAAGTAAACTAAATAAATGGCCCACCTCATAACAATATATGCCTCAACCAGTAATCTATATATATATATATATATATTTTTTGAACCCGTAAAACGTTTGGCTTAAGGAATATATGCAATCAACATTACGGATAGGGAAAGATACAGTGGATGTAGAACAATTTGTGTTTTATAAATTTATTTAAACTTAGAGTACACCAATAAAAAATTTAAGCAACTGGATCGTCACCTTTCGTCGTTCTAGTGTAGATCAGTTGCGCATGGTGTTGAATCACTTGCTTGATCAGTCCTGTAGGCGTAATAATACACAATGATTTTAATTCGAAAGATAAATAAACAGAAAACAATTCAACAAAATGGAAAACAAATCAGACTCATTAAATCAGATTAAGCCAACATGGAGATATTCTGGTTCATAATTGATATCATCATTAAAAATACAAGTAAAATGAGAGAAATTTTTATGGGCTAATTACCTTTTTGTTGAAGTTCTATTAAAGCCCTTCGGGCCAACGATCCTCGGACCTTCAAACGCTCAGAAACCACGGATGGCGTGATCAGTTTATACTGGGGGACCTCTTTGTACAACTTGTCGTAAGTGGCTTTGTCGAAAAGGACCTGATTGTTCAATTTGTCACGAACTTTGCCCTTGGACCACTTCTGCAAAATTAAAAAAAAAAACATATATATATATATTTACCATAGACTGCCCCCTACAACAAATATTTGTTGCTTAAAATTACCTTCTTCTTAGCTTTGCCGCCACCTGAGCCTTCCTTCTTTTTCTGGGTCTTTTGGGGCTGCTTGGCAGACCCCTTTGTATCCTTCTTTGGAGGCTGCAATGACATTGAATTACAGGACAATCTTAGATTCAAAACACTAATATTTACTAAAAAAAAGTTAAAGCATCGATATTTCACATCAGACTCATTAAATCAGATTAAACCAACATAGTAATTTCTGGTAAAAGATTTGCATCACATGTGTTTTACAACATATTTCATTAAAATATAGGTACATACACGTGTTTCACAACAACATTTACTGAAGGATATATTCACAGAAAATAAATTTACATGATTTAAACATTGATATATTTAGGGCTGAATGTAATTAACCAAATTTTATATAATAACTACTAGTAATAGCACAGAACTTGCATTTAAATCAAAAAAATGAAATAACACTTACCATGATGGCGTTTCACACGGAAAGAATGGAATACGGAAACACTTCTCACTTCAGATGGGTAGGACTAAAACAGGACATTACGTGCAGCGCCATCTATTATTATACAGTATTACTAACTGTATCACAAATCCCCTAGATTAGAAAATGTAAGAGCACAAATGACCGAATAAACTGTAAGAATAATTATTAAATTCTTTTAAAAGTGTTTTTAATATTGACATGTTGTAGTTCAGCACTAGAGAATTGTTTTCAAGTTAAATGAAATTGTTTTTACAAGTTTAGGGTTTTTTTCCCGCAGACGCAGATCGTTGGAGCCCCTGCAACTGGTTTTGACAATTCATATCGGCCCCTGTTATTTGAATGTGCCCAGCCCCAATTTAAATTTAAATTTCAAATAATGGTATATTTTTTTGTTATTTATGTAGTTATTTATTTAAGTCTTGTACTCTTAAATACAGAAATGTAAATTTACCGTTTTGATTTTTGACAGCGTGTTACTTACAAACATGGCGCAGGTTGCCACTGTTAATGTTGTCGGGCTTTTTAAGCCGAGGTTAAATTATTAAAATAAATTAGCTAACTTAAATAAATTAATTGCAATTATTTTGTGTGCCAATAACTGTGTTTATAAACATATAAAACTCAAGTTGTCTGAATAAATCTATAGTGAATTTTATTTAACACCACGTATGCATGTTTTTATTTATGAAAATATTATTGAAACAACGTATTTATTGTACCGTAAAATAGTTAAGGAGCAAATAAATCAATTCCTTTGTGCAACATCACCCCAGCGCAACGATAATGTTACCATTATCACACAGAGATTCGATGAACCGAGGCATCGGTTCTCGAATCAAAGACAAGTTGTTCGGATGGATGCGATTAATTTTTTCGGACAGAAACTCTCGGAACTTATTTTTGTTTCTGTTGCTCAATTTGTCGTTTGCGTTTGTGGAACTTCTGTATGGCATATGGACAAATAGTTTAGGTAAAATTCAATAGAGTAAGTAGGAATATATTCTACAGGGTGTTAACGAAATTTGATTTAGGTTTAATTTCGGATTCGTTCCATATGTTCTTCGATTGTACGGGTTTACTGGCGGGGCTGGCCGCCTCTGTAATCACTAAATGGAGAGCAAATGATAAATACTCGTACGGTTACGTACGAGCAGAAGTTTTGGCAGGATTCGTTAACGGGCTCTTTTTATTATTTATTTCTTTCTTTATTATGTCTGAAGCCGTCGAGCGGCTTATAGAACCGCCCGAAGTAAGTTGGTTGCAATCCTAAGTGTATAGTTGATAAACATCTTTTGAACTTTAGGTAAAACACGAGAGACTTTTCGTGGTGTCCGTGCTTGGGTTACTAGTAAACCTTGTCGGCATCTACGCTTTTCAACACGGTCACGGACATTCACACGGGGGTGGTGGTGGTGGCGGCGGCGGCGGTAGTGGCAACAACCATGGACATGCTCACAATTCGCATGGTCATGCACACGATGTCACCGACATGGATCCGCACGGTGGCAACTCACAAATCATGAAAGGCGTCTTCCTCCACATCCTCGCCGACACCCTGGGTAGCGTAGGCGTCATCATCTCGTCAGTGTTGATGCAAATGTTCGGCTGGATGATCGCGGATCCAATTTGCTCAATCTTCATCGCGGTTTTAATCGCGTTAAGTGTACTCGCGCTAATCAAAGACTCGGTGTTGATTTTAATGCAACGGCAGCCGCAAGCGTTGGATTTGGTGCTGCCGCAGTGCTACCAAAAGGTGGTGGGTTTGGCTGGGGTGTATTCAGTGCAGGAGCCCCATTTCTGGACGCTGTGCAGTGACGTGTATGTCGGCGCGATGAAACTAGAGGTTTCAAAGTCTGTCGACCCGAAATATGTGGTGTCGCATACGCAGATGATTTTTGCCGCGGCGGGTGTTCGGCAACTGTACGTGCAACTGGATTACACGCCTATGTGATCGCCGGCGATTGTGACAAATGGGCAAGGAGCCCAAGGTCCGTGTGTTGTGTGTTTGCGGCACTTGGCAACGCGTCGTCTATACGATTTCGTTTTTAAACAAACTGGACATAATTGGACTACTGTTAAACACGTTTAACATGGAACCAGAGCCAAATTCTCCAAAATTTCAACATGTTTTTTACTTAAATCAATTCAATATCAATTTGAAAGCTGCACCGAGTTTATACAGAGACACAACGTATTTGTTGTCTATTGGAAAAGTGAATATTTATTTATTGGGGGACAAGCCGGGTTGAGGAAAGGGCCCTCATGAATCCCGTTACCTATAGAATGTGTAATTATTCATTTTCAGTTAAAAACTATGTACTATTTGTATTTCATTTAAGAAACAATCATTCCAAAGTTGTTTAGTTATTTTAACGATTTTTATTCATTATTTCGCAAGGACTATATTATGAAATATAAATATTTTTTGAGTATAATAAACTATTATATATATATACATGTTAAATATGTTCGCATGATTTATTTTATTTACCATTGATTACTAAGCACACTCTCGTAACAAATAAACTATACTTAATTAGTAATAAAATGATTTGTTTCACTAGTTACTTCTTCTTTTTGCAGTAACACAAATTCCATCTAAAGAAGAATGGAATAAAATATTTCACAAACGCAAGAATTTGGTTAATTATACATATATATATATATATTATATATATATATATATATTATATATATATATATATATATATATATATATATATATATATATATATATATATATAAAATATATATACTAGTTACAACGTAAAATCTTTTTAGACAATCCCTGCAGAGTTTAGAATATTTAATAACAGGAACTGAATTTCCTAAATGTCAGCGCGCTATATTAGCATTGCTTAAAGATTACAAATTATTTGTGTATAATAAACATAATATCATTCGTAAAAGGAATGTGTAGTTAGAAATAAAAATTAGCAAAAATAATATTAGGCGCTATTCTGATACAATCATGAATGATCAATTATTATTCCAAAACCACCAAAAATATAACACAAATTGTTACACGTTGTAGGCCTTGAGATATTTCCTAAATATTATTTAATGATTTACATAACATCATTATGAATTAAACTAAAAACTTCCTATTTGCTAGAATATTATGTATGTATTACATACATACATACATACATACAAAGGATCAGTCATTGAAATATCGTTATTATAGATCACTCATAAAGCGCAATATAATAATTATCATAAATATATAGTGTATATTTAAAAAAGCACTCTATAGAACACGATTGACTCGTATAAACCACTTTTTCGGCATCATTAGAGTTCGTTTGCGCTAATTTACTGTGGCCGTCTGGTACATAAACAAACAGACAAATATATAAATTAATAAACTTACCTTCAACTCAAATTATTACAGCGTAAAACACATAAATATTGCAGAATAACTTATTTTTATTATTTACTAGTGTGCATGTACCTTTGAAAAACAAACAAAGTAAAGCTTCATTCAAACAAGTAGCAAAATAATTTCATTGGTTACCTCGCTAGTACAAATATTAAATGACTCGAATTACTTCCATCTTGCGCATGCATCTTTAGCTAAAGCCGCGTTTACACCACCCAAAACGAAATGCACAAACATAAGGCGATGTTTATTCACACTAACTAGGTTGCTTTGTACATACATACATACAATGAAAAACATATTGTAGTATACTTAAGAAATACTATAAAAACAATAAGTTAATTAATAAAATATCAATGGTAAGGAAAAAAGAATTATATTGCAAAACATTTTTCGATATATTCATTACCAATTTTCGCATAAAATAAATAATGAATGAAATAATGTTGTTACTTTCGACTGTAATAGATATGTATTTTTGATCGAAGACGTACGAGTGACGCCAGAAAGATGTTTCATTTAACTAGACCAAGTAACCTGATAAGCTGAATTAAAATCGCTTATATTTACGAATACAGCAGAACATTGTTAAGAAATACATGTACCTTTTTCTTTTTGTTTTTATTACGTGGTTTAGTTGTCGGAGAGTTGGAACTAGTCGTGGTTGGTAACTGCGTTATGTTAAAAGATTAGCACAATTCATTTAAAACAAAAGCATATTTAGTAACAAAATAAATAAGCATATAACTAAATAAGGCGAAATTGTCATAAACTAATAATACAAAAAGACTTACATCGGACGATGACATTTCTAATGTGGTTCCATTAGCTGTGTGGTTTTGCAGCACTGCCTGCAAAACCAATGAAAATTCATTTAGGATTTATTTGAATGTAAGGTGATTTACCTTGATAGGTTGGGATTCCGTTAATGTTTTTAAGCGCTGAATTTCTTCACTAAAGTCTTGACTTCGTTTTTGCTCACGAACTAAATCTTCGGCTAATCGACTTTTTTCCTAATAAAGAATAACATTTCTTCACATTTCAAGTTTCTTCACTTAGCAGCAAACCACTCACCTCTACCATCTGCTCCACGGACGCCAAACTATCCCCCGCTGATGATTGCAGTTTCTCTGATAAAACAATCCGCGCGTGGCGCTCCGCCTTTAGTTGTTCAGTCAGCTCGTCTAATTGTGCTTGCAACTGTAAAAACTCATAACTATTAAGCATCGATTCACACACACACACACAAACCAATAAATATATAAATAAATATATAAACAAAATAGCACACTTTGACAAAAAAGGTTTCAAGCCACATCTCACGTTTTGGCAACAAAGGCTCATATTTCGGTTCGTTTACCTGATTGATTATGCTGGGCAACGATTTCTCAATGCACTGAAACGCGAACCGAACACCGTGAGCATCAGGAGACGTACTCTTTTAAACATGCACACCAACCAACACAAAAAATCAAATACAATCATTGATATACTCAATAATAATAAAACTTAAAACCAATCGGCTTATTGTATGCGTCTTTTAAAATTCCCACAAGCATACATATTTTGTAAACCACAATTTAAACCAAGGAACTAACCTGTGTGCTATGATATTCTTTCAACTGACCAATCTCCAATTCCTTTTCGTCTAATTGCTGTCGCCATTTAGATTCTGCATTGCCAACTTCTGATTGGATTTGTTTCAGTGATGATTCCTGGCAAATCGAAAAGCAAAATGAAAATTCATTTGTTGATTTTTATTACACTTATTTGAAACATACCGTATCATCGATGATAGTCCTATACTTCCCCAGCTCCGCTTGTAGTCGTTCAACTTCTTCGGAATGATTACCGACATCTTCGGTGTCTTGGTGAGCTATTTGTAATTCGGTTACGTAGGTTTTGATACGTTTTTCTGCTTCCGTCAACCAGTTGTCCGAGTCGGTGATGGCGATTTCGGGGAAAAGCCGCAGGAGGAATGATTTATACTTTGCGTGTTCGTCGATTTGTAATTTCTTAGCGGCGATCTAAAATTATCAAGCAATTGTAACTAATTGTAAGAACATATTTGGTTAATTGTTTTGTTTTGTTTAAGATTGCGTCATAATTCATTTGAAATATTGTAAAATCCCACAAAAGATCGTAAGAAGCCAAATCAAATTATGATTTATTAAACTTACATCATTTCCATCTTTAGATTTACTACCAATTTCCTTTCGTAACGCGTTCTCCGTATCGTTTAACGCGTCCATAATTCTCCAATTCTTTTTCCTCAATTCCTAATCAAATTGAAAATGCAAAAAAAAAAACCCCGAAACAAAACAAAATTCGTAATAGAAACGAAACTTACATCATTCTTAGATTTTTGCGCCGTCAATTCGCTTTGAAGTTCTTGAAGCATTTTCTTCTTGCTGTCAAGTTCGGTGTTGAGACCTGCTTCCCGTTGCGCCAACGTTCCGCGTAACGAAGACAATTCGTTGTGCAAATTCCGGATTTCAACATCTTTCGATTTGTCCTCGACGCCATCCGCTTGAATGGATGACAATTGTGATTGCAGCTGGAGAGAGATGTGAGAATGTTCAATAAAACAACAAACTGAAAGCAGCTGAAATGGGAAACTTACATCAACAATGATCCTTTTGTTGTCTGCGTCCTGTGATTGGTTCAACACAGTCAATCGAGTGATTTCCGATTGCAAGGCGGCGATATCATCATGTGTTTTTGTCGCAGACATGTCCTGGCGCCGTGCTTCGTCTAGATGTTGTTGACACATCATTTTTAATTCGTTTTCATTCCGGTGGGTCACGTTGAAACGGTGTTCCAACTCGCTGAACATTCGTCGGGAATCCTAAGCAGGCAGGCAGGCAGGTGAAGGGTATGCATTACGAACGCTGTGCTAACTAAAAAAAATTATACTGTGTTCTGCTTACCTCAAGTTGCATCAACAAATCTTGTTTTTGATCTGATTCGTTCTTATAATGAACCGCTTGTGTTTCAATCTGTCTAATGCGTTCATGCAGCATTTCTTTCTCTGCGTGATTCTTCTCGCGAATCGTCCTCAAGTCCATGTTTAATTGTCCATTGAGTGCCTGTGTCTCTTGCAGTTCGGATCGTAATTGACCTAATTGCGACTGAAACGAGGCTTCCGCTTCTTGTTTCTGATTAATATGCATATCTAATTGTTGTCGCTGAATCTGCATTGCTTTCAATTCGTCCGCCATCGCGCGCATCTTGACCATTTCTTCATTCAATTGTACTTGCAGCTGCTGGCATTGTTGGCCTTGCGCGTGCATTCGTGCAGTGACTGATTGGACTTCTGTGCGCTTCGCTAGAAGGGATTCTTCCAAGTTGCGACAGTTTTGTGTGGAACGGCTGCGTTCCTGATTTAGTTCGGCACGCAGCTCGCGTAGTTTTGCTTGCGCCGAGACGACGGCTTCCTGTTCTTCAGCGAGAGCGCGTTCTTTCTCTGCCAGTTGCTTCTTGAGCTTCTGGACGGGGTCTGTACGACCCTGCGAAGACAAACACTCAAGTTTACTGGGGCTGTAGGTTCATTTTTAATTAAGCTGCATGCGATTTTCGGATGGACTTACCCACTTACAAACCATTTCCGATTAAGATCATTGCACGTTTTAAGAGACATATTAGCAAATCAAATCGAAATGTTTAATGGATTATTTAATACTCTAGAGAAACCTACCCGATTTCAAAAAATCTTTTTGTTTTTTATTGAACTCTGGACGAAAGTATATAACTAGATTAGATCTACGCTCAACATTATTGTAATGATATACCGCATTGCATACTGTTGTTTATATAATAGAAATAATAAGTTTAAATAAAAAGTCGAACTTACCTCACTCCATTCATCCATAACGGCTGGCGCCTCATGCTGCTTGTTTAACAACAGATCAATCAATATTTGGATTTCACTACGAGATAAATCGGATTTACGGACCAGTGCTACCAATAAGCTCACGTTCACATCATGTTTATCACCAGCAGCTTTAGAAACAAATCCCCAATGAATATATTTCGAAAAAAAGAGCAAAAAATCAAACTAACTCAGTTGTTGCAGCGTATTAAACTCGGACTTCTTCTTCTTCTTGTCCTTAACGCCGTTCATTTGCTGTTGAGGCTGCTGGACTTTAGCGACAATTTGCTGCTCTTGGACTGCTGGTTCTTTGAGTGGCACCACTGCAGGGGGAGCAGACTTCTTCTCTATTGCTGATTGCTTCTTCTCCTTGGACTTGGAGACCTTTGATTCATCTTGTTTTGATTTCTTGGTTTTTACTTCTGGTTCAACCACAAGTGGTTCCTCTTTATGATGCTGTTTTTATAGATAAATAATTACATTAAATACGAACAATTAATTTTAGTATTCACATTTGACTTACGTGTGACGACAACAATTCGAAATCATCTTTCGGGTGGATTTGTTCAAAATGATTTGTAGACGATTGATTTTTAAACAAATCCACTTCGTGAACGGGTGATTTATCTTTATTGACTAGAATTGGTTTTACTTTTTCTTTCTTTGCACGTTTCTGCAGGTAAATAGAGTGCAGAGTGCATAGGTATAATTATTTTATTTTAATTATGTATATAACTATTATGTACGATCGTTATATTTAATTCACAAAATTAACGAATGAATCTTTTTATAATAATAATAAAACATATATAACTTCACGCCTATTACCATCGCATGGGGTGGCAGAAAACCCTTTGCATCCATACACATTTTGACCAACAATCTTTATTATTTATATAATAATAATAATAATGAAACATAATAGACATATTCTATAAAATAAACTTCACCCACCTTATTATTGTTTGTCTGCGCCGATTCTAGAACCGCCGGTTCTTCAAACTCAACATGATGCTTCAAGGTGGGCTCAGTCCCATCTGCTGTCTCCGACTCCTCGGTGGAGGTCTCCACCGCTGTTGGTGTAGACGGTGCCCTTTCTTTAACTTTCTTGCCGGCCTTTTTCGGTTTCTTCTCCTTGGCTTTGGGGCGGTGTTGCGGGCCCAAGAGACCACTGGTGAGCATTCGCTGTTCAGCTAAGGCTTCTTCGTAGCTCTTTTCACGCATTCCGAACTTCGAAATCAAAAGAAGTAGGACAGCAGACGCCACGAACACCAGTGCGCACACAATACCACTTTGGAGATCCATCGTGGCTGTGTAAAATGTGACAACAATTTATTATTATGCACTTGCAAAATATAGCAAAAATGCATGTGCATTTTTGGTCGTTTATTTCTATCTATGGATATCCTATTTAATCATTTAGACCATATTTAGGTAATTATTTATGATCTATTATCAATTTGGCAAACCATACATCATTACATTGAGACATGATTTGGGCATCATCATGCCGGCATTACATTACTTTGTAGTCGTGGCAGTAATCTACCAAATATATCTAAAATAATCTATTAAAACGCATGCAAATTACTCACATTTTATCGAAAATTACTCTGAATTAATTTAAAACTAAAAGTTCACTGAAAAAAAACGCGAAAACACGAAATATTATTTAGAACACTGTGAATTTACTGCGGCTCAAACAGTCGACGTCGCTGAACTGCGCTTGCGTATTGCGTCAAGTGAAGAAATGTTAAAGTGTACACTCCGAATAAAAATATTTGTGATTTATACGCCTTTTCTAGGCGTTTTCCTTTCAAGGGGAAAATGATCTGCACTGAACTGACCTACCATAAAAGATTGATTGTATGTAGTTTGTGAATAATATTCATTATAAAGTTAACTTTCTACGAATTTTGGTACATGACAAACAATGTTTACATAAATTATAAGTTTTTAATTTCAAATACATCATTTAGTAATCTGTAAATATTTTGGATGGTAAGAGAATAGAACTTCTGATCATGATCATGATACTCATCTCAGGGATTGGGTCGGCTGAGTGTTGAAAGGAAATATTTAAAAAATGTTATTCGAAAATATTTTACGTGAATGTACCACCTTAATTTTAAAGCAGCTTGCACAACTGAATCAATATTGCCAACTATAAAACGTAATATTATACATTATACAATGTCGCCAATAAAATTAAATCAATTGAAGTAATAAAATAATACTAGTCTTACGTCGTCAAATGCTCAACTTGTAATTAATTAAAAATCACTCATATACCTAAAATAATTAGTATTTGCATTGGTAAATACGTATATAATGTTCAAACGAAAATTGCAAGCGCTCGATTACCCAGCTTATGAAAATGTCAACATAAATAGTAAGAACCAAACCAACCGGTTTAGTTTAGTTTCATCACATACATACATATATTATGTACAATTTCTGGTAAATTAATAGACGAAAAAGAGTACCGAAGTATCGTTTTGTGGTTGGAAGACCAGAAAATTCGTCACTACAAAATTGACGATCGCCAAGGACTCCGAAACATCGAATCGGATGACTGGCAAAAAGCTTTTGATAAGTATAAAACTGATATCATGTGCCCGATTCAATCGGCCATCGCCAAAGAGGAATTGCAGTGGCTTTTAGCATTTGCGGTTCGATTAGAATACGCCGATCACAGTAATTAGTCATGCATACCAAAATTAAAATTTAGGGTAATACTACTAAACCTTTGCAGAGGAGAAATATAGAAAAGAACCAGAGATGCCTAAAATCAACACGCCGAATGTTGTGGCTGTTAACGCGTTAGATAATTTAGATTGTAAGTGTTTCCAATGTAAGTAAGTAAATTAATTTGCACTCTATGTTAAAATATTTCTTTTTCTTAGTCAGCAGTGCGGACTTTAAGAATGGCATAAATGCGCTAGCGAAAATTTTAAAAGTTTCGCAGCACCCAGATCATTTGATAACATTACGAGCCGTTCGAAAAGTAGTTTCGAAACGTTTAAATCCAGAAGCGCTGGCGCATCCAGAACAAATTATCGTTAAAGTAACCGCCGAAAACTTGGTTCTATACGTGGTGAAATGTACTTTATTTCGTTTTAGGGCTCACCGTTTCTGTTCGAAGATGCAAATTTAGGTTTCGATTTGGGGGATAATGTGTTAAACCACGCAGCAAAAATTTTACGATTATTGTACATTCAAAACCAGCGACTATTACAAACTAATATAAACGAATTAATCGTTGCTGTACAGTCGGTGACTGCGAATCCGAAAACAGACACGAAGATAGGTCAAGTCGGAAGATAATCTCTTATTGATACAAATATACTTTATTGTTAATAATAAGTCAATCTTGAATAAATCTTCTGATGGTATGGTATACCTTAGTCTATTGTTTTATTTCGAAACGGCGACACATCGAACATTTCTCCGATTCCTAAAGTAAACAGCCCTAAACCAATAATAAAAATATAATCATCATTTGCTAGTGGCGTGGGCAATGCAATGCAACGCAATACAATGTGATACTTTACCTGTTCCCAAAATATTGTACGTCATTTTAGATTTACTTTTAATGCCTAATTTAAACATATAACATCCTATTCCGAATAAACAACCTATTGAAATTACTTTGCAAGCTAAACAATCATTTTTACCCTTCATTATTATTCTTAACATAAAAGAAAATATATAAGTTGTGTTTTGGGCAGTTTTGGGGTTGTTCTGGGTTGTTCGTTCTATCGACTCTATAGGGCACAAATACACTGACAATTTTATGAGCCCTATGTTCGGCGAACAACCGCTCCCGAACATTTTTAGCGCTATAGTCGCCTCATGAGTTGGCCTCTCAGCGATGTCACTCGTGAACTCTGACGTAAGCATCACTCGGGTTTACTCGTGTTTTTACTCTTGTAGCTGCTTGTAGTGATAACAACGAATTTTATCTAATCTTGCTCCGCCGCAATTGTTTTGATTAGTTTTGTTTGTTTATTATTTGTAATTGTGCCGCCGTTGGAGAAACCTCTTCGATGATCAAGAAAACCCTTTCGATGAACTATCTGGAACTATCCTTCAGCGGTTATGCTTTTTTTTTGACATATGTCAGTGGCCCTCCTAAGACTCACTTTTACCGAAAATTAACATGAGGAATCTTAACCAAGATCCAGTTGAAAACTTTTTCGGCTGTATCCGAAGTCAAGGAGTCCGTAATATAAATCCAACTCCAACTTCGGTTATTGCCGCCTTCAAGTCATTGTTATTGAACAATTTTTTTTCACCACATTCCGTGGATTCTAATTGCGAAGAAGATGTTTCTTCAGGGGTATTAAACACGTTAAAGGATTTTGTTACCAATTCCGAACCAATTCGAGTAATGCCGTTGAGGGAAATTTTGGAGCAACCTACAGCTGACGTTTTGGAGTTAGTAATCAGGCATCTAATTAAAGGAGTGTATACCGTTGAATGTGCTGAATGCAAGAAAACTAGCGATGTAGATTTTCAATGTTTTGTTGTAAAAATTGAAAAGATTTTCCAAGAAAACATTTCCGGGTATTGCCACTTTCCTAATGTAGGAAAGATGATTAAAACTAAATGTTCCATAGGTTTAATTATTCATCAATCAATTTTTCAATGTTCGACACATAACATTCACAACAAAACAATTGATTTAACTATCAATATATTTATACATTTGTGGGCGAAAATTATAAATAATATTTTAAAGGGTAAACACTCATATAACGCAGACGATCCGATAAAATTAAAGGCAGCACATTATTTTAATACACATAAAAAAGTTAGATATTAATTTTTTAAATTATATATTATTGTATAATATTAATTTATTTATCAAGGGCTGGAGTCTCTTCGCTAATGTTTGTTAATTTATTTATTTATCAAGGGCTGGATTCTCTTCGATAATTTGTGTTAATTTATTTATTTGTGAAGAGCTGGATTCTCTTCGATAATACTTGTTAATTTATTTATTTATATGTATTTTGAATGAAAATATAAAATATTTCAAAATAAGTTTGTATTTATTTTTCAAGTTCCTTAATTATTAATATTTTTTATTCACGGAAATACCCGAAGTGATTTGAGTTTGCCGCCAAAATTTTAGAGCCTTATTTTCGATGAACACGACTTCTGCAGCACGGGTCGACGGCAGCCATATGCATTCAAATGCTAACATTGCAGTCGACAGGTCTACAAAAGCTGAACAATACTATATCCAAGGTTACCAACTAGAGTATATAAAAAATAATTCATTACATTAGGATAGGAAGGAAAAAACACCAAAAGTTACATCATAGAGTATATACATGTGGTGGTTGTTGTTTTATACCATCCGATACTACCCATCCATACTAGGTTATAAACTTTAAAATGTCGAAATTAAACGACGAGAAACCTAGAATAATTTTAAACGAACAAACAATTACCCAAGTATGTACGTTCTATTTATTGAGTATTAAAGTGATTTAAAAGAAAAACTTATGCTTGTAGAATGTACCGAGTACCCCAACGATATTCGATGATGTTTGGGACATCAAAACATTCCGCAAAAGATTCCAAATCGTAATCATTCGATACGAAGAATACGAAATGGAATTCGATTTGATAGGATTGCATCCGTTCATCGCGAATACGTTTCGTCGTCTGATGTTGAGCGATGTGCCGAGTATGGCGATCGAAAAAGTGTTTGTTTATAATAATACTTCAATCATACAAGACGAAGTTTTGGTGCATCGATTGGGACTGATCCCCTTAAAGGCGGACCCCCGACAATTTGAATTCCGGCCCGAGGGTGTCGTGGATGGTAGCGAAAGGGATACTTTAGAGTACGAGTTGAAAATTAAGTGTACTTTGAATAAGGAATCGCAAAATGAATCGACTAGGGCTGACGATATGTATAATAATAATAATGGTAACTTATGAAAGATGTTTATAATCTAGCGCTCCAATTACAGTAGCCAGTTTGTTTGTTATAGTTTACAGCAAACATATAAAATGGTTGCCGATCGGTGACCAAGCATCAATCTATAAAGAAGTCGACGTAGGCCCGATTCACGAAGACATTTTAATTGCTAAAATGCGACCAGGACACGAATTAGATCTGAAGTTAGTCGCGGTTAAAGGAATCGGCAGGGATCACGCGAAATTCCAACCAGTTGGTGAGTAACAACCGAAACACTGGTTTACAGGAGGTTTACTCAGTTTACAAATATTAATCAGCAACGGCGTCATACCGACTTCTCCCTGATATAAAACTAACTCGCGAAGTTAAAGACGAACAAGCGGAACGATTGCAACGCGCTTTTTCGCCGGGTGTTATCGGAATCAAACATTTACCCGATGGGCAAAAGATAGCCGTTGTAAACAATCCACGGTACGACACATCGAGCCGAAATGTCTTTAGATGCGAGGACTTGAAAGATTCCGTCGTTATGTCGAAAATAACAGACCATTTTATTTGTAAGTTTCTTTGCTTGTTGGAAAAACAGTGACGTGATATGATTTTTTTAAATTTTTGTTTTCTGCAGTTACAGTAGAATCTGTCGGAGCGATGAAACCAGATGTACTATTTGTTGAAAGTGTTAAAATATTAAAAAGCAAATGTAAATGTTTGTTGGATGAATTGAATCAAATGTAATTACTGTAATATAATAAATAAATAAATAATTTTATACGAATTGTTATTTCATATTATATATATATATATATATATATATATATATATATATATATATATATATATATATATATATATATATATATATATATAATATATAATATATAATATAATATATAATATATAATATATATATATATATATATATATATATATATATATATATATATATATATATATACATATGTATGTATATATATATATATATATAAAAAATTGATTTAATCAATCAAATGAAAATGATGTGTACCGTCGACGTTGAGATTTATACACAATTTGTATATAGACAACTTGCATACACAAAATATCAATTAAATCATTTTGCATGACAATATCTATCTCAAAATGATAAATATTTAATTAAGGACTGATAACATAAGTTTCAGGATGGAAATTTAATATACCTAATCTAAGATTTTGTTTTGGTGGGATTCAGTATCAAAACAAATACTTTAAAAATCTGTATATTACCAACAATACAGAACACAATAATTATCAGAAGAATAACAGAATTCTGTAAAATTAAATTATGATTTAGGAATATGTTCCTAAATATAAATAATATTTAAATGTAAGATCATGATGTTTAAAAATAGACCGTATTTAATTAAACCACACCCGAAACGATAAAAACGAATTCACCTGAGTCAACAATAAATTATTGTAACTGTCATAGAAATGGTACAAACTTTGTACTATATAGTTAACCGCATACACAAATATATTCATAAATAAGGGACATGCTCACCAATTATTTACTTAAGCTTTAGTTCGAATCAGTGTAGGACTAAAGCACGTTTTCTAAGTTGGTATATATATATATATGTACATACATATAAAATGTGATTGAACTGAACATTTTTATAAGCGTTGCAAACACAACCGTACCATAAAAAAATCATTTGTTGTTGATCAATTCAAAAATGAAAAATGTTGGAATGACGCAATGTATATAATTACATTATTCATCCAAAACTTGAGTCGTTTCATGGAGAGAGTAATTCAACCATTCAGTATACAAAAATATAGATTCATTCATTATGTTTAACAATTACCAATTGAAATAAAATTTGTTTTTTTTAAAGAATGATACATTTTCATCTTAAGCGTAATAAGAGGGTGGCACGGTTAAATCGCTCAAAACAGACAGCTCCACCTCGGTGAATTTGAGCTGATGAACCTCCCAGTTATCGTGGTGCGTGCGTTTGAAATCGCCCAATGTTTTACGTATCGTAGTCTTTTCAAGATATTATTATTAATTATTTAAACAAATAATAAAAAAGTAAAACTCACCGGAATAGGGAGTGGGTCGTTCAGGTGAGCCCCAAGCTCGAGGAACACCTCTGGCAGGTACTCCGGAACATCATAAGGATGGGCGTTGATGAAGGTGCACAAACCAAGAACTCCGGCGTGCCGAATTCGAATTGAACTGGCTGTGTAGGGACGCAGATTCGCGTTGCTTCCGTCGTTTTGACGCTTTAGCTTGCTTTTTGCTTTTTGTTTGAATGTATCCTGTTGTATAACGGACACGAATCACGAGTCATTTGAATCAAATTAAAGTTAAAGTAGCATGGACGACAATTAAAAATATTCTACATCATACTCACCAATAATTCCTTCGAAGATGGTATGAATTGACAATGCAACAATCCTCCCAGAACTTGACTGGCCACTTCGCGAACCTCGGGTTGTTCATCCTCCAAAAGCTTCAAGACAATACTCTTAACCTACTCAAAGAAATCTTCTTCATTATAAGTCGATATTTTGTGGCAAAGTAAATAATAATAAAAATACATTTTAATATAATAGAATAAAATAATGTATATAAAATATCTATCTATCTATCTATCTATCTATCTATCTATCTATCTATCTATCTATCTATCTATCTATCTTTCTATCTATCTATCTATCTATCTATCTATCTATCTATCTACCTATCTATTTATCTATCTATCTATCTATCTATCTATCTATCTATCTATCTATCTATCTATCTATCTATCTATCTATCTATCTATCTATCTATCTATCTATCTATCTATCTATCTATCTATCTATCTATCTATCTATCTATCTATCTATCTATCTATCTATCTATCTATCTATCTATCTATCTATCTATCTATCTATCTATCTATCTATCTATCTATCTATCTATCTATCTATCTATCTATCTATCTATCTATCTATCTATCTATCTATCTATCTATCTATCTATCTATCTATCTATCTATCTATCTATCTATCTATCTATCTATCTATCTATCTATCTATCTATCTATCTATCTATCTATCTATCTATCTATCTATCTATCTATCTATCTATCTATCTATCTATCTATCTATCTATCTATCTATCTATCTATCTATCTATCTATCTATCTATCTATCTATCTATCTATCTATCTATCTATCTATCTATCTATCTATCTATCTATCTATCTATCTATCTATCTATCTATCTATCTATCTATCTATCTATCTATCTATCTATCTATCTATCTATCTATCTATATATATATATATATATATATATATATATATATATATATATATATATATATATATATATATATGTATATATATATATATATATATATATATATATATATATATATATATATATATATATATATATATATATATATATATATATATATATATATATATATATATATATATATATATATATATATTTTATTTAATTTATTCGTGTGTACCTGTACAACCCACTGATCATTGCTGTAGACGGTAGCCATATTGTGAAACACAAACACCTGAATAAATTCAGTACAAGCGGCGCGTGCGCTCCAGGATGCGCTGTCCGCCGCCGAAGCGATGGCAGTCAACGCTGTTTTCACCTGCGGCCGCAAATGTAACGATTGCGACAGTATCCCCAAAAACGAGGCACAAATAAGACTTAATTCTTCGTCAGCTTCGCACGATTGCAACAAACACGCTAACGGAAACAAGCGATAGTAATCCGAGAGGGCGCCGTAATTCGCACGACTTATACTGCTGATGACCCACTTACAAGCTGACATTCTAATTATTAAACGGTGATCAGACAAAAGAATTCAATAACTTACCAGTTTTGAATAACCGAATTGACACATCCTTTTCATCGTCCGTCAATTTGACTTGATTCAACATATTCGTCGTTTGATCAACGGCGACGGCATGGTGGTTAACATATTTAAAACCAGCAACAAATAACACATTTAACTTTGGCATTAATTGATTCATAAAATCGGCCACACGCGACGTGTTTCTCGTATTTTTATTCGGAAACTGAATGTCAACTTCAAACATGTTTGCTAACACCGAACTAATCCGTTCCCGGACATTTTGAAACGAATGGTCCAGATGGTTTTGCAAATAGGTATATAAACGTTGATTTAGTTCAGTCACACGCCACATTTGTTGATTTAACGCACCTTGTAACGTATACAGGCGTCCGCATTCAATGAACGAAGCTTCATCTCGTAGAGGCTCTTCCATTAAAAGCTCATAGAGCCAGTGGAGCCGATTAGGGTCCCGGCCCTCGGACGCGGTCGCAAAACAGATGCCCCAATCCGAAACGGTTTCTACGGTCATGTTGGCCAACGCAGTTTTGATCAAAGGCGTCAAAACGGTCCAAAGGCGCTCGCACTTATCGAAAGACCAATGTTTCGATCCGCGAATCACCGCCGCGATTATCTCGGCCCCACAGCGTTGGTCGTGTTCCTCTTTGCTTAAAACCAAACGTTGCAAATGGGGCAGAAAGAGGTCCAAGTGTGCGTCACCATGATTACGGAATAAGTTTTTAAACATAGCGAATCGATAACCATTGAATTTGTCCTTGCCCTTTTTCTCTTCCATCGAGAGAAAGCTAATCATTCGATCAACATTGTGCTGGTTGGAAAAGAACGCACTTATCTGGCGTTCTTGGACCGGCAGTTCGGCGTCGGAACGATCAATTTTCGGCTGTTCACTGATAGGGGCGTACAGTTCGACAGTTTGCGGCCAACAATAATAACCGTGATATTGTTTGTGTATGAATCGCATTTGATTCCATTCCGCGTCAGTTTGGGGCCGTGTTTCACTGTTATATTGCACCCAATTGTTGTCCAGCCGAGGCCCCGGCGAAATTATGCTTGACCTTACCGATTGCCCTGCTATGTTGGAGAAACTGTACGGGTCTATTTTGATTTTCACCTGGTGTTGTTTGTGTTGCTTGAGGATGTACATTGTTACGCGGATTGCAATTTTGCGTAACTCTAAAGAATCGTGCACTAACGTTTGTAAGATGTAATGGACCACGTTTTCGCTGTATTTAACATCCGGATGGACTAAATCACGAATGAAACTTAGCGCCATGGTGTGGTAACGCCAGTGTCTGCAAATGCAAGCAATTTTCAACAATATCTACTTGAACGAAACGCAACAACTTACAAATTCCCCTGTACGACGATCTGCAACAAATTGTCCATCAACGCCTGGTACATCTCGTGATTCTTCTGGCTAATCACTCGAAGCGTTTGTTCCCCTTCGGCGCATAACTCTGCATCGACAACTGTCTTTAGGAAAGGCGCGTACTCGGCTAAGACTGATGCTGCGTCCAAGCATGTCTGTGGCATTTGAACCTTGACCGAAATAGTCGGAAAATGTTTGTGCACCGTGTCGACAAGACAAGATATCAGATTGATAACGGATGGCTTCTCGGACGGCTTGGCCTGGATCAACAGAGGCCAGATATCACGTACAAACGTCCAGTCGTGACGGATTACGATCGGAGTGCTTTTAGGCCCCAGCAGAACGTACAGACATCCTTTAAACTGTTCATGGTTTAGATTGGTGTCCACTTGAAGTGTTGTCTTTAAGTGAGAGGTTAGAACGGTGTATGAATGAGGGAATGCTTCAATGGCGGCGAACAGTTTCATTTGAGCTTTAATGCGAACCTGGAACGATTGTTTAAATATGTATATGTATAATTTTAATGGTGTTATTATCAAAATGAATACTTCGCTATAATGACTGGTACTTAATATGTACAGGTCTACAATTATCCTCCGATGTGTGTCGGTGAACTTGCAGGTTCTTGTCTCTGTACGAAACTCCTGTTGTAGCATAACTCGGTCTACTAGAAGTTGGCGAAAATGAGCTTTATTGCCATGGAGACGATCTTCCATAACTTTCTTTATTAAATGGAAGTTTTTCCAGTGCGACTCAAAATTGCGGCCACGCAATTTGGTCATTAATAACGAATCCCATATCTATTCAAGATATATATATATATATATATATATATATATATATTATATATATATAATTTCCGTGTATAATAACATTAGAATAAAAAAAAACTAACCAAAATGATAACAAACAAACTCTTGACATCATCTTCGGCGCATTGTAACATTTTATGTTGCAATCTGTGTATTAAATCTGTTAAAGCTTGTCGGACATTACTACCATCGGGCATTGTGATTTGCTGTTGTAATCCGATGATCATTTCAAACGCCCACGGTTCTAATTTCGAGTCCACCCTGGAAGAGAATTCCAAATACAATGTCAACAAAAAAACAGTAAACGCAAGTTTTGGCTGTCTTGAAGAATAATTACAATTGTACGGCTGGTTCGTCCCACATTGGCAGCATTGTTTGTGCGCCTAGTGCTGCATACACAATCTGCAGCGATCGCCTAAGCTCTTCCTTTGTCAGCGATATACTACCATCAATATATTTATCTAAACGGTCAATCTCCACCGGCAGATATCGATTAAGTAAACTTTGAACCGTACTTATTTCGGCTTCACCTGGTTGGTACCATTTTAAGCCTAAATTGTGAATGTCACCTGGTTTTCCCCAATCGCTGTATGTAACCAATTCATTTTGTGATCATCGTCATCATCA
Source organism: Nebria ingens riversi (assembly GCA_018344505.1). Taxonomy (NCBI): domain Eukaryota; kingdom Metazoa; phylum Arthropoda; class Insecta; order Coleoptera; family Carabidae; genus Nebria; species Nebria ingens. The sequence continues at coordinate 26,878 of JADQWA010000037.1, read as the reverse complement.
TCATGGTGGTTTTATATGAAATGTTAGTTGCTTACCGAATAGATAGATGGTCTTTGATTGGTTGGTCAAACGGCAGTGGTACGCTGCGATATTCCAGCGGTTGGACCACGGTTAGACAGTTTAGTAATTGGTTTAATAACCGGCCAGCCATAACACTACCTTGGTAACATGTAAGATGTAGCGTACGATCTAAAATATTGGTTAGACGGTCTATATAAGGTAACAATGCAGCTCCAGCGCAATATATCATCTAAATAATAATAATAAATCAATTTCAAAATATTGCCCTAGTAATGTTATATAAATATATGTAGGTACCGCAGACAAAATCAGTAAATTATATAGCAGCTCATTGTCCAAATTTTCTTCCTTTTGTATTTCGTCACCGTCGCCTAATAATTCATGAATGCGATCGCACAGATGTGGCAACAGTACCTTAAGCGTATCCTCTGGATTCACATGTGTAAAAGATCGGCATATAATTGCCAGCATTTGCCCGGAGACTTTCGTCTCCAAGATGTGCTCGGTTACGAAAGTATATAACTTTCTTAGCGTCGACTAATAATGAAACAAACAAATAAACAAAAGATAATACTCGCATAAATAGCAATAAACCAACCTTGAAAATTGGCAAAGACGATTGAGTCGCAATGATCGTGCTTATTGAGTTCAATGCACTCTGAGTCAGCGCCTCTAATTGACTTCTTTTATCCATGTCCAGCTGCTCCAAACGCGTCATCTCCAACGAGCTGTTCTCAATCAACATCAACACTTTATCGAAACACTGGAGGACGAAATCCTCCATGCCAGCCGTTGCCAAACATACATTATGCTCCTCCTCGGTCAAGTCCTTCCAATGGTCACTCGCGTTCGACGAATCGACCAGAGGAATCATCGATATAAACGTTGTAAAGAATTGAAAGGTGAAGAAACATTTGGGAATATCGTTCGGATCGATTCCCGGCAGTAGGGACATTAGAAGCGGCATTACGTGAGTGGGCCCCTCTGGGTAGGAGTACTTGGGGCCCTGCACCATGGGACGGGCAACCGCAACTAGACACTGCATTGCGGATGTCAACTTGTGGGGCTCGGTTAAAGAGTCGAGTGTGGAATAGATTTTATCCAAGACTAACGGGACTACGATATTCGGCCGTAAGGTCGCTAAATGTTGTAGGGCTACGCTCACTTCTGCAGATCCCTGCAGCGAGTATATCGCTTGCATGACGATCGGTTGCATGATCGCTACGAATCTATCGATATCGTGATCGGTTATCTTAAAATCGTCCGGCGTTTGCGTTTCCCAAGTCAATTTCTTGTAGCGCTCGCGATGAACGCGTTGGACGAAATATAGCGGTAACTTTGAGAATAATTCGCGGAGTTTGGTGCCCCAGCGGCCGATATTCGCTGGGTGGTAATACGATTCAAGGGTTTGCATGAATTTTTCTAGATAGTTCAATGTGGAACTATTATTACCGATTGTAAATACGATCCACATCGCGATCGGTGTTGTTTCGATTTTATGGTGTTTAGGAGATTGTTTTGAGCGGTATGCAACTGGTAAATCTAAGCAACGTAAAAACCGGGTAAACATTAAAGGCATGTACGGCTCCCAGTCAATATAGCCTACATTATATGTGGACAGACGAGCCATCAACCACATCATATCCTAGTGCGAAAGAAAAAAAAAATTAATGTATGTAACTAGTACATTCATTCATTCATCATATTGACATCGCACTTACTGTCTCCCATGGTGGGGCATTATGGAACACTTCCCATAAGTCCATAAACTCTTTAAACCACAACTCGTACCCGAGGTGAGCCTGTGATGGAGGTAACGCAATCGGTAAGAACCATTCCAACAATTCAACCGTTTTTAGCATTGTCGCGTTATCGAACGGACATAATTTCGGACGCCATTCGTCTAACATCTCTTGCGTTGATTCAGCTGGAAAATATCTACTCCCAACTAGATCAATACCAATCTTATATATTGATTTCATTCATATTACATTCTTGCTGCATGAACTAAATGGTTCAAATTGTTTTCCAACGATGAAAAATAACGATACATTCCTAGATCTGTGTGCGACGTCGACATGATTCGCTCGCACAGATCGTATAAAGGACGCCATGGTAATTGTAATTCGTTCGGGGCAATTAAATCTTTTTTCCTACATTTTTTATTATTAAACTAAATCTCATACTATTATTATTATAATTATGCGACTAACTTTAACAAATGGTGTAAGGTGGTTCCAAATTTATTCACACGAGTCGGTTCCAATTCTGGAATCGTGATTAACTCGTACATAAGTTTGATAAGAGCAATATGATCCTCTTTAGAAAATTTAAGTCCGTAAATTTTCATATATCTATAGCAAAAGAAAAAATTACGATTTATTGTCATAAAAAATATTTAAACAAATGCATTTATGGAAAATGGCGTAAATATATCATTGTATGTAAATAAATCTACTACAAAAATTAATCTTTCAATACAGAGTGTATAACAAGCTTTATATAAATTCGTTTTCCAGTTGGCAACATTGCTAATCAGATGACTAAGCACTTCTTGGAGTTTTAAGACAAATGTAAAATTTAAATAAATTAGATATATATATATATAATGAAATCAAAGCTATCTATATCGTTGAATAGCTAATGTTTACAATTTGCATGTCTTTTTTTAAAATAAACACAAATCAAAAGCGATAATTCAAAAATAAACTTCATTATAGCTAAGTTCACAGCAATGAAAATTAACCAACTTTTAACAGTGCACAGTAGGCAAGAGTTATAAACTGTCATGTAATGATGTAAATTTATAAATATATTGTTTATAAATCACTGCGTGTGAGTGTACAACTATCAAATAACATATATTATAAAACCTACTTATTTAGTTTAGAAGTCCATAGTACACATCCGGGTCGTATTTCTCTTAACATAACCGATTTGACTAGGTTAGTTTTGATATCCGTATACAATTGAAGAGATTCATCGTCGAGTTTGTCGGCGTACGGCAGTAATTTATTGTAAATCACCTCTTTTTGGGGTTTAAAACCCAGTCGTTTATAGCGCATATCTTCCTGATCCAAGTCATCCATTGTTGGCAGCGCGGATTTTTATAACACTTGTACACTATAGCGATTACAAATAACTATTGTGGATCACACGGAACGTACTTTTAATATACCATTTGCAGTACAAATTACACTAGTCATTTAGCAAAGCAGACATCATAGTTTACCTTGCATTTTCAGCTGTACCTTTTATGTTGGTATGTTTGGAGAGGTCGAGGTCGAACCTATCTTCGACATTCTGAACAAATTTAAACGAAAAAAAAACCCCGCGTAATTTAAAATTCTTTTGCCGCAAACTATTATTATTTTAGAATTATGTCGTTACTAACGCGGAAATTCATACGAATATTAGGCTTAGTTCAGGGGTACCCTTACACAAATATCGCTTCACATCAAAGCGTTCGATTTTCAACAAATAAAGGTATGTTTCGGTTCCAAAATGTAAAAGAAATACATACCTAAAATAATCATGTTTAGACATTTCTTTCGTTCGTGGCGCAATAAATCAGGATCTGTTGTACCAAAGTCTAAAAAACGCCGCTTCCACTGACAATATTTTCGAGTTGGTCTCATCACATCATCAAATAATGAATAATAAACACTTAATGCAAGCATTTCGGTCACTATTCAACGTGCAGAAAAGCAGTAGGTAAGCGTACACATTTAATTAGAAGACAATACTTTTTTTTAATTTTAATGAGTTATATGAATATTTCAGTTCAAATAATATGATACGCAAAGAAATTCAATCTCACCCCGATTTTAAGAAACTCTGTCTTTCTTTGAAGGCTCACATGCGCGCAATTGAGCTGAACGAAATTATCGAAGCTTTAAAAATATTGAGCTACATTGGAGTTCCATCAAACAGCACCATTGTACAAATGTTATTACAAATAACGCGGCACAACATCAACCATATGAAATTGCAACAGATAATCTTTTTAGATTTCTTACTAAATCAATTCCAATCGACACCGTTAAGCGACGCGTTGCTGATCGCGTTTCCGATTGTTTTCGAGGCACAATTGCCTCAGAAACTCGACCGCCAAAACATGCAGCATTTGTCAGATTTGTTACAATACGCTTCGAAAAACAAATTGTCCGAAAGTACGATAACAGTGTTGATAAACGCAATTCAAGAAACCTGTGAATTAGATTCACGCGTGGCCATGAGCATTGTTTGGTCGCTTTGCGATTTAAAGCCGCGCGATGACTTCGAACCGGTACTCAAACGGGCATTAAAAACAATTAATCGCGGTCGCGACTTCAAAATCGCTGATCTAGAGACTACGTTAACGAAACTCTCGTATCGATTTAACTCGAATCAATCGTTTTATTATCAGAAAGAATTTTTCGATTTGGTAGCCGAGCATGTTGTTAACAACAATATTGGTTTTCAACAAACTCTTTGGATTCTTAAGAAATTTTCAAAAGTTGTACGTTTTTTGCTGCCGTTTTAGCTCAAAATATCTAAATATTCACTTTTTTTTATGTAGAATTATACAAATGATGCACTTCTAGATTATATCGCAACGTTGAGCCATAAAGAAAAAAATTTAATTTCGAAAACAAGCGCTTGGAATTTATTTAATTTAGTTGCAGGTTTCAGCGGTATGTGTCTTAATTATAATAATAATAATTATTATTATTCATCTGGTTTAATTACGTTCATATTAAAGGTACCGAATACAAACCGTTGCATTGGGAATCTGTGCGACAGGGAATATTAGAAAACGAAAATATTTATGATGTGAAACGAGAATTCAATTGGATAACATTCGCAACGCGACTTGCCATTTTAGACATATTCATACCGAAAGTTCTAGAAAATGCGTTTAAAAGTGAATATATCGAACGACATTTAGAAAATGGTGTGTGTGTGTGCAAGTTCTTATTCATTAAAAACTTGTAATCATTTTATATATTTGCGAATAGGTTCTTACGAAACTTGTCAAAATTACCTTTTATTGCACCAAACACTCACGACACTACATCCAGAATACTCAAATGTAGTACTTGATGATTGTACCTATCTAGAAGACGTTTACAAATATGTATATTCATCTTGGGTCCCGTTTGAACCCCTAAAGAGGGCGCTAGAAAAGAGTTTCGGTGGCAAATCATACGTTTTGACCAACGTTACAACGAAATCATATCATTTACTTCGTAAGTTAACAAGCGTATAATTAAGGTCCTGATTTGAAAGCAGTTGTATATTTATGTTCCGTTTCAGATCATGTAGTTGTGATGCGTAAGGGTGGATATCCAATCGGAATTAATTACGAAATTGATGAACCGACATTTTTAGAGCATTTACAACTTCCAAACGACAATCATATGTAATTATTTATCATTTTTTTTTTTCAGAATAATAACTCATTTTAATTAATCACTCGAAATCCCTTTTAGAATTGCCATTTTTGGATGCGATTCCTGTTATTATAAGCCGGCCGTAGGGACAATTTTACGTGATCATTACAATTTATTGTTTCGCACAATAGAAGCAAGTGGTTGTTCCGTGGTTCCTGTCTGCATAGCCACTTGGATGCAATTGTTGGACCACGAAAAGATACCGTATTTAATGCAAGCGATTCGAATTAAAAATGAACAATTTGAAAATAAAATCTCTGTAGTACAATAAATTATTATTATTATTATTATAATAATATTTTTTTAATGATAATATAGTATTTCTAGTGTAAATAAAACGTATATTGTTACGTACATATATATATATATATATATATATATATATATATATATATATATATATATATATATATATAAATATATATATTTGTTTAATTTTCATTATAACTATAAGGCCAAATGTGCATATCATATTTAAAAATAACGCATTTTTTTTTATTATATGCATAACTTCATGCCTAATGATAACGTTCGAGTGACACTGCAGTGTTAGAATAAAACCATGCGAAAAAGTGTATGTGTATTTGTACATACAACAGAACAGCTAGATACGATACGAAGTGTGTCCATATCGCGCTCCAGTATTGGTTGAAAGCAATTTTGATTATAGGGACGTAGTATGTATAAGTTAACTACTCTCGTACTTTGAATGAATGTATGAAAAATGCATAATAACATAGTACATGTCTTTATTATTATTATTATTATTTATACTGATTTATTCCTTAATAACTAACATATTACATGATATCACATGTTACTTGCACACAATCAGTGTTGTACGTTTTTTTTATTTTTATTGACCTCACGTCGATGTGGGACGAAGTACATACAAGTACTTAAAAACTAACTCTAGAACTCAAACAATGAGTGCTTCATTTCAATCAATTCACGCATTCACTTGTCGCTCATCCACAACCACAATGAATTGACTGCATGGCTCATTATATATATATATATATATATATATATATATATATATATATATATATATATATATAAATATAAATATATATATATATATATATATATATATATATATATATATATATATATATATATCTTTTGTAGTATCATTGCAATCTTATCAAAATATTTCGACTTGAAAATGAAGAAGCAGAAACGGTTGCCGTTGTTCTTTTTGAAGATATTCAAATAAAATTGCAATTTTGTTTATTTGATCGATCATCATAAGACAGAGAAAATAACGCACCGTTTTGTATTGTTTAATTAATTTAATAACACGTCCCTTATTAGTATAAATTGTGCCCTTGATTTGTTAAGAGGGTGGTAGGCAACTTACCTGTACGATTTGCACCTGTTTTGATTCATTCATAAGTTGCTGAGTAGACATTCGCAACAAAATATCAAATGTATTACAATTAACTATATTCTGGTGGACAAATCATCCATTATATCATTTGAAGACGTTTAAATAACAATTTTATGATCTGTCAACCAGTACAAAAACGTAACCAGATTATTTGTGATTTAGGAACGGTATCGAGAATATCCATTTCGTCATGATGGTCTTAATCTGGTAACGTTTTGGGTGGCAATTGTAAATTTGTCCAATGTTTTATAGTGAAATTTAATGAAAACTATCACAGATAAAAAATGAAAATTAAAACGAAATATCTGCACTAGCATTTTGTTATTTTTAAATAGCATATGTTTGATAAAAATATATAGTTATTTCAGTTTGTGTACTTCTTCTGGTTCGATTTAATTAACATTTATCATCAATTTATTTATATACTAAACACAATTCCATTCTGGTTTACAAGTTTTGAGCACAAATTTTCACAAAAGGAAACAAAATTCAGTTGATACTCAGAGAACGACATTTAAAATATGCCATTATCCTGTTTATATTGCAAGAAAAATAATAATAAAACCAATGCAACTGTAACAAAATAGTACCGTTACACGTTGTTAATCTGTCGTGAAAGAAATCTTGACTTTCCATCGAATGAAGCGCGTTAAATTAAAATCTGTAGTTGGCAACACTATTTATTTAAAACTCAAATTTAAACAATTTACATACCGAAACCATAAGTGAATAATTTGGTATAGATTTGTTACAGTAATAAATGGCAACAAAATAATAATTATATATTCGGTCGTTTCCATTGTGAAAAAGTATTTTGACATGGCAAGATGTATCAGTAAAATCCTTACTCTTACAATAATTATTTAGTTTTTCAAACCATTATCACACTGCCACAAGAAAGGACGGTATAGAACGAGTATCATTCAATATTTGTTTGAAACGAATAAAAAGATATATTTGTTTAAAAAAGAAACAAATTCGTTCAAAAATTCGAGTAAAATAATACTAGTTCTTGAATTTGTGCAATCCGATAATGGTTTCAGTAAAAATAAGACTAGATTTGTGTCTCCCAGCGTAAGTTGGGCCACATTCATGTATAGGCCTTTTGCGAGGATTGGTAACACTGTTTTTTTTTTTTGTAAATTTGGAATTACCTCGACTTTTGGTAAAATTATTCAATGAATGAGTTTATTTATATATAAACAGTAGTAATAATGAAGAAAATGTATGTAATAAGTACGTTTTATATTGTAACGTGGGGTTACACTTGAGACACATGGCTTATATTGAAACAATTATCTAAGTGCCAAAATAAATTAAAAATGAAATGAACTTCGTTTGTTTTCATGTCAAAATAAATCTTATATAAGAATGATTGTTTCATTTCACCCCAACATTCCAATTTATCCGGGTAGGTAGGTAGGTTTGTTTGTTTGTTTGAATGTGCGTTGCACCCTGGGAGAATTATTTGTGGTATTGCCAACCTAATAATGTAATAGTTGTCGACATGTTTCGTTTGTGTTCAAATTAACATAGATAGATGTATGTAATATAATATATACATAAATCTGTAAATAATAATAATTTTATATATATATATATATATATATATATATATATATATATATATATATAATTCCTAATGAATAATAACTCTTATATACACTATGTACAACCGTATTTACAATGAATGTACAAGAAGGAAAATGGCTGCCTAGTCACACAATGAATCAATCAATTTGTCTGTCTTTTATTATATGTTATGTATTAAAAACATGGCATTTGAGCGATCTGATTTTTGTTAATTGTTTTGAGCAGAAATTTAAAACGATTTGATTGCATAAGTACAATTTGTTAATTATTGTGTCCGCCATTATGAATTCGACGGTGACTGGACAGCTATGTACATACATATGTACAAATATATTAAATATAATGTTTACAAAAATAAAAACAGTCAACAATGTCGCAGAGCTGCACAGTTTTATGTCCTATTTCGATTTCTTTATTTATTTATTTCTTTATTTATTCATTTATTTATTAATTAATTTATTATTAACTAAGTAATTAAATCACAACCTGAGATGCAGTTTGGGGCGTAGTGGAGCAAGGGATTGTGTTGATTAATAACACATGATCAAATTTAGTGTTGCTATGAACCGCCAACGAGAACATGCATAAAACTGTCCCATTCACCATCAACACGGCCCGGCTCTTTCCACTCCAGCCCCAGTTCGGCGTACAGTTCGTTGTTATTTAGAGGCTCCAAATCGGTTTGTGAGGTCAACGACAACACCGAGCCCCAGTTAATAGAACGGCCGGCGTCATCGTCCCCGATACCCGAGTCCGCGTCCGTCGGAACACTAGCCGGATGAGGTGTAGCCCTGCCCGACGGCGACGCAAACTCCCGCAAACTATGTTCGTACGGGTCAAGTGACGTTGGCTGCGGCGGGCCCCGTGGCAACGGCTGCGGCACCGGCGTCAACGGTGCCGGAGGAAAACTGTAACATTGTTCAGGCGGCGGCGGCGAATGATGATTTTGTTGTCCTTCTGTTTCCATCTCCCGTTCTATGTGCCGTAAAGTATTACAAATCAACACAGAACGCCGTAACGATGGATCGGAACATTGTCTATATCGCGCTAGCTTACACATTGATAGATTTAACACCGCTAATCGTCTTTGTCGATAACACGGCACATTGCACCATCTCGTGCGGCCATCACAACACCTAGCGCGAGCTCCCATGGGAGGTGCGGGCACCGGCGCAGCCCCCAACTCTAAATAGCTCTTACCATTTTCTTCGCAACGAATCGTCTGCTGCGCCGGCGGTGCATAATACTGCCAGCCTCCTCCATAGCGTTGTTGGTGCGGAGTCTGATGTGGCGGGTGATAATCGTAGGGGTACGGTGCCCCCCGGTCATCATCAGACAGCTCGTCTTCGAAGTCGTCGTCGTCATCAAAGTCGTCGGAGCTTAGGAGCGTGGCAGTAAGCGGAGTTGCGCCTAGTACTGGACCCGTGGTTGTCGCCGTTGTCAACCCTGGATGCGTGGTAGGTCTCCAAGCGTCGCCGGGCACCGCGACGGCTTGTAGCCTGGCGATGCAGTCATCGGGACCGGGTCCAACAGTGCCTGACGCCTCGGACTCCCAGCGCGGGGCTTTTGCTGGGTGGATATCACCACCGGCTGTTGCTGCAGTCTCCAACTTGCGTTTCCCAGCGGTCACCTGTACACCCATCATGGCACAGTTCTAGAAACGAAACCCATCATTAATTATACATTTATTTATTTATTTTGAATAAAATAATTCATTGAACCGCTGTCAAAAAATTATATAATAATCAATGAAATAATGAATGATTAAATTCGATGTTATTCACTAAATTTGATCTAGTTCTTTGACAGTGTTGGAGACTTCAACATGCATTTAGAAACATTGTACTTAATTTTTTGTTATTATACAAGTTATACATATTGTCATTGACATGAACAGTTTGTATAAAAACAGAAAATCTTATAAGCTATCATTTAATATAAAACAATTGTTGTGCTTTTGGATTCTATAAGAGATAAGATTATGTCAAAAATAAGAAAACTAAATGCAAGAGGGTAGAAAGAATCAGGGAACCGGCTGGCGGTGGTTAATTGCGCAAGGTGTTCTCATCGTAGGTATATATGTACGTATGCTTGCATGCATGTGTGTGTGTGTGTGTGTGTGTTCAATTCAATCTACAACCTTGAAGGACAAACGACTGTTGCTTCTCTTTCCAACAGTTAACGAAAGAAGTAACCGGCCTTCGACGGATGTACGACCGGTTGCTGACGCTAACTCATCCGGCCAACCAGATCTTCAGCGTCAGAAAAACATCATCAAACCATCGATGGATGTCTTAATCTACCACCCAACCAATGATTATCAGAATCATCAATGAGATCTCAACACTAGCACAAGATTCAGATGCATGCAACTGTATTTTTTTAATCATTCAACAACCAACATCGATAAATCATCAATTAAGATACCGCTAGCGGTATTTCATTGAATTCCCGTGAAATAAAACGAGTCTTTAACAAAAATTATATTTTTATTTGCAAGTAAAAATATATCCATGTACGGTACTAGTAACTATGTATGTGTGTCCCATTTGGTTTGGGTTTATCAGGTAGGTAAGTTGCTTTACCTGGCCTAACCGAAAAGGTCTTTGATATTTTCAAAAATATTTTTGGCTTCAGTTCGTATGGGATGTGAAGACGAAAGAAAAGCCCCTTTAGGTACGATAACGACGTCTTAAGGATGTGAAAAAGATTATAAAGCATTTCTTGTGCCTTGTGTAATGCAGTAACTGTTATGTAAATACAAAAATACAGTAGTAGTTAGGTAACGGTATGCGCGTAAGTTGTGTTGAATATCTCGATTTTCTGTAAAGTTGTGAAGATATCAAATGGATTTAGAAGTGAAATAAATATAAATACATTCAAATCAAATCGACACATTTCAATCGTTGTCAAGTCGAAAGAATATAAATATATGTAATAATTTACATGACACAAAAACTACAACATGTATTACCAATTTGTATATTGGGTTGCGTACCATTTTGGCGCATACAATTTTAAAACATCTACTAGATTTATTAGTAAAATGTAAAAGCATGGCACCAGAAATTCTAAAATCGTAGGGTGTCTATCACTGATGGGACCAGGATTACGCGGTTCCTATTTTCGGAGGGGCCCGCACATTTCCCTTATGTTGGTGCTCCACCCCAGAGGAGCATTGGCGACCGTATGACGATAGAGGGTGCTCACTAGCGGCGGAAGAACCCTACTCTGTCGGCAGGCCCCACTCGATCTGACGTCGTTGCCGGTAGTCGACGTTCGATGTTCCCCTAAGCCGAGGGGTTCCGCTTATGCTCGACAGTAACAAGTGCTCGTCAAAATGTACTCGGGCATCACAATGATTGGAGTACGTTTTTCTTCTTGAAATCTAATGTTTGGTGCAGTTTTAGATGTTTTACCAAGACAAAATATTTTATCTAATCACAATTACTTATTTATACGCAGAAAACTACCGAATCAAAACATTTCGTTATTAGAAAAGAGAAAACAAAGGTTTATTACAGAAAATAATGCAGAATTATATTTTCCTGTATTGACAAAATTGTGAAACAAGCTTAAAGCCTTCAAAAAAGAACTTAGATATATAAATAATATAGCAACGTCTCCAATCCGTTTGAGTACCTCTGAACTTCCATAGCCTGCTGAACGGGCTAGCGTACGAGGGTAGAGAGAACGTTGAATAGAACAGCTAACGTGCCGTTCTCTATGTAGTACTGTGCTGTATGAGCAAGACAGAAACACCCGCATTAGACGTTTCGTCGGTGCGACAGAGTGCACACGACACAGATAGATAGAGTATTCGAGTTGTGTGTGTATGTGTTGGACGGGGCTACGGCCGCCACATGCGCATTGGCCTTGTCAAGGAGCCAGATTCCGACTAGCTCTTACCAACGTACCTAACCTCAATAACTCGTAACTCGTTGCCATAGTTACAGAGAGACAAACAATAAAAGTTGATGTCAAATGTGAAGTTTAGACAAAAATATAAACTTATTTATCATTTTTACGTAAATATATCTATAATTTATAAGTTGGAACTGTCTCTTGAACCTTTGTTTTGGAGAGAGACGAGCATAGACAGATCTAAAAATTTGGCTTGAATGTTCATTTTTTACGTATAGTAAACCAAATTTAAAAAGAGACTCTAATAGAAGAAGAAAAATAAAAATATTGCAATTTATACGAAAAGAAATATTTCTATGGTTGTCTTTTATTGTGAACAGAAATTCGTACAAATTTGGAATGATATAATAAAGCCTACAATACTTTGGAGCGTCAAGTACTAAAATTATGTTAGTGTCTGAAAAAAACTGAAAATGCTCTGAAAACTTCAAATACCAAGTGCGATGTTGTAGTACTGCACTATGAGGCATTCAAGATCGCGTCCTCTGTCGCAGTGTATGGGTAAGAGGGGCGGGTTGGGGAGACGGTGCCGGTACACAGCATAGCGCAGCCAATTCCCGGCAGCGTTCTCTCTATCTCTCGCGATAGTCATATGCCCTCTCTTTTTAGCTCGTTTAAGACAGCACAAAAAATAACCCTACTTTCTGAACATGAACAACACACAACGCGCACTACGAAATACAAAAATTGAAATATATATTTTGAAATTAAAACTTTGGTGGACGAAAAATTACAATATGTACTTCGAGTATAACAATTAAGTTTGTCAATACGAAACTATTATACTATGTTAGTTAAAATATGAATGGTATAAAACTGGAAATTTTATAAATTTTTTGCAATAAGCTAAAATTAATTTTGATATTCCGAATATTAAAACTGTAATGGGGAGAAATAGAGAGTCGCTTATTATAAAATAAAGAGAAACGTATTTCGTTCCCGGTGTGTTGTCCGTTGTGTGCGCGTTCCGTGCTATTACACACGTCCGTTATACGATTTCCAAGCATGCGTACTTATGACGTACGTCATATACTGGATATAGAAAAGATTAGACTGTACTATTGGCGTAGTTTTTACTATTGAATAGTATGCAAATCCATACTAGTAATAAAGCTTCCTAAATATGAATTTCGCCTATGCCTTACAGATTCTGTAGAGTAGAGATCGATTGTTCAATAGAACACATGTGCACTCAAAAAATACGCATAACACAAAAGACAAATAATAGGGAACGTAGGATACACTGTCCAAATTTTAAGTAAATAATCAATCAATGGCCACTTAGGTATTCATTGTTAAACAGCGAAAGTTATCCATGAAGGAAGGGTGTCGTCGTCGTCCACGTGGACCGTCGAGACTGGGCATAGAGGCGCAAACCACGGTGTTGTTTTGACAGAAGACTGACTAGATTCATGAGTCGCAAGTCGCGATTCGGATGCGAATGCGATAAAACGTGCTTTGAATGCTCTATTGTACGTACTCTATGGATGGACTGTGTGTACTGTACTGTACTGTAGCTGTAGTGTATGTTGGCGCCATAGGACGAAGATGTTGTGTATGTATGTACGTGCAGAGCGCCGTAGAGCGATGTGTGTCCTTATATGTACGGACCATACAACACTCACAAGTAAAACCATTGAGTACGTATATTTAAATAAATAAATAAATATATATATATATATATATATATATATATATATATATATATATATACATACATACATACATACGCTACGTCTTATGTAGTATGTACATACAAGATCACTTTGGTTCTTGGATTGGTGGCAGAAAGTGAAAGTCGCGATATTACCTTAAATGATCACATGGATACATGCACATATGTAGATTGCAGACTGACGGTGTCTTATAAAGTATGTATGCATGTATGTACGTACGTATAAGTTGTTTACTGTGTGAATATTTTGACTAGTCATTCAAATTCACACATAATCCAGTTCCACGTGTGAATTTGAACAATCCATTGACAAATGTAAACTTCAACTCTGGATGGTCTCCCTAATATACATATATAGTTCTGATTTTCAAAATACTGCCATATTTAGTAGTTATATAGTTTAAATGAATAATATCTATTTGTTGATTTTGCATCATAACATAATACTCGTACTCGTAGTAGGTAAAGGAAATATGTTAAGTGATTATTTACGTTAGAATATTGCAATTTTTTAAGATTCACAAGGGGGTGAATAAAATAATTGTATTAGCATAGAACCACGTGGGTTTTTTGTGTCTCCCGCACTGGAACAGCAGTAAGGGGGCAAACCCCCTTGTATTGATATCGGATATTGTCGGAGCATGTAGGCTGTGATGTGGTTTGGAACAGCGCTAGCACGCGGCAAACGAGCGAACTATGTATATTTGCGCCTATCAATATTGTACATTTTTAGTACCGAATTAATAGAAATTATATTACACCCGAGAAAAATACGAAGGTAAGTACTGATTGATTACCAAAAGATTGAACATTTTTATATATCCAATTCAAACGTTCCCTCACACCCGCCCGCTGGTTTGCTTGCTTTCAGCAATTTACTAACATGTAGTACAGTACAACAGTACCTACAATATACACGATCTAGGTAAACCTTAAACGTAAATAAATAATGGCTAGGCATCGGATATTCATCATCGCGTTCGTCTGTATGTATTTTCTAACTTCAAAAGTGCTCTTCCCGAAATAATGATCTCGCGTTTCAAAAATCAGCGCGCTCTCCTCTAGTGCCATCTCATTTTCTCTCTCTCTCTCTCTCGTTCCATAAAAGCGGTTATCGGAATCGCACCCCTTTATATTACAGGCAGAAAGACAGAGATGGAACATATAATTCTGGAGAGTAGAGTGCTCTGTATGTATGTGTGTGCGCGCGCGCGCGTGCGAGTATGTGTGTGTTTATGCTATGCCGCCATTGGCTCCGGTTACCATGGCGACGGGCGTCGAGGAGCGCCGGTGTATGGCCCCATTTTTACTCTACTCTAACAGAGCAAAAACAAACGCACACTCTGCCCCTCTCTGTCGCTCTTTGGTTGTATTTAGTGGTGGGGTTGGTGCCCCTGTCACTCACACCCCGTATCGCCACCACTGAATTTTGGACGATCCAACAAACATAGGACAATTAATCAGCGTTGCTAAAAATGTTTTTCATTTTGTATCGGCTATAAAAAGACTAGGTATGACTATATAGTTAATATTGCTTGCATCAAAGTATGCGAGTATACAAACGAACGATAGTGTGAAACTGAAAATATATTTGTACCTAAGCACACGCCACAGAGAAGCCTAAAATTAAACTCGAAACATTTTGATCCTGGTGCCAGCCGTCGCTGCGCCAGATTTCGGTTTGCTTACCGCCACCAGAGCACTGAAAATGACAAAAAATATCGGGAAAACATCCAACAACAAACAAACAAACACTAAAACAAACAAAAACCACTGCTAATTTTCATTGCAGGACGTTGTTTGTTGGATAAGACGAAATGTGAAATTAGAAATAAAATTAAATAGAAAAAGACCACCTTTGACTTAGAACACATTCTCACTCTCTCGGTAGTAGGTATACCTATCAAGAGAGAAATAAAAGGGTTTATTAAAGCTGTGTATAGTTTCGTGAGAGGATAGATTAAAAATGTAAAAGCAAAAATAGAACTGTTTAAAAACAAACATTGGCGTTGAGTTTGGTCACTTGTGTTATGATTGCATAAGTAAATTTTGGCACATATTCTAATAAAAATTGTATTCTATAATAAAAATACAACCTGCGTTCGTCTCTCCTTCACCCGAAAATAAAACATAAAACAACAATCCATTTCATTCATGGAATTGTAAGAAATGTGAAATGTTGGTATTACAGGTGGCTCAGCTTCGCAATTGTTTCGCGGCGGTGCGTGCAATTAGGACATAAATCGTGTGTGGTGACTAGTGACGTCACTAGCCACCGTAAACCTTTGCATTTACGTACGATTCATTCATACAATCATCATCATCATCATCAGAAGGAGCCACCCTATGTATGTATGTATGTCTCTGATGATGCTATGAAATGGAGCAATGAATGATGCACGTGTCGCACTGCCGGAGAAACTTCGAACTTGGTGCAACAGTCAATTAATATTTCCGGTAGATACTCAATTTACCTACATAAGAATTCAATTTAGGTACTACTCGCATATTCGGAAATTCTCAGATGTTGTAAAAAATATTTGTCCAAAGCAGAGCAGCACTCAACGTGATTATACAAAGAGAGTACATACATACATACATACATACCTATAGTATAAGCATGCACAAAGAACGATGTAAATTTAGTTATACAGAGATTTATAAAACAAATGAAAAGCAGATATTTAAATATCTCATATAATATTTTATGAAATACTTCTTAAATCGCAACAATCAAGAATCGATGTGATTGGATAATGGACACTGGACAGCATCACGCGTATGGCGTATCGTATGTGACGAGTGAATAAACACGTGAACAACATTCAAACAAGTGACATGCAGCGCCTCACAGCATCACTTGCGTTAAATAACATCTGCGCTGTTCAGTCAGTTTTATTTTTCATTCCACGGCCGCCCGTTATGTGATTGCACATTTCAGCTACGTCAGTATCTAGTCGCCTTCGCCAGAGAAAAGTTCACATCGCGTGGCCTTCTTTTGCCCGGCCACGCTAAAACGCGACGCGATCGGGTTTGGTCGGAACCCCGTCGACGCGCCAGGCAGCAGGCACCCGAGTGCGACGCTTCGCATGGCGGCTGTTTTCTCTTATCGCCAGAGACGTAGAGGCCCGGGTAAGGGAGTGAGCGATACGGGCGAGTTTCATTACGGCCAGCGTGTTGGACGATACGTGATGTCGCCCGTATGTACTCTATGCAAGTAGTCGCGCTGATACGATGTTCTCTCTAATGTAAACACTATTCCATGTCGCTTTGCTTGGGCTGTTTGCCTTGTGATTTCGAGAACTAGATGTTTGGAATCGATTTTTTTAATAACTTAGAAGTGTTCCTAAACGAAACATATTCTCTACCACAACAATTTAGTTGGTCTTGCATACTTGTGAAAGATAAAAATCTGTTTGTTACGCCTCTGATCTCCAACTGTCAAAAAATATCAATCAGGAATTATTGGCGCGCGCGCATTTTTCATTGAATCTTTTGCTTGGCGTCGTCTGTTTATTTGTTGACCGTCGTATTCAATTCAGTTCAGTTGTAATACTACAGCTACATACTGAAAAGGTATTCATCTTTTCTGGAGTTATTTTTATCTCCTACTTTCACTAAGCATCCACCCTCTATGATGATGCTGCTGCTGCCGCCGCCGCCGCTGGTACTGTGTTTCGCTATGCTAACGAACGCAATGTTTGCGTAAAGATTAATTAAAATTTTACTTTTATTTGTCTTGTGTAAAGGGTTTTTATTCGATTTTGTTCAATCTTATTTTTGAAGTTGTTGGTTAAGCGTTATATATAGCAAAGAGCGAGTGAATGCATATGTTATGTAGTATTTACAATTATCTATAAGTATCAATCGCACTGATCTCTCTCTTTCTGTGATTACAAATTACAATACAATCATCAGCACAGACACTCGCTTATGTCCATAATACTACTATTACTATACATACATACATACATACATACTATGTGCGTAAACCACACAAAACAATCGTATGAATGTAAAAACATTTGAAGCATGCGTCCATCTGATTGGCCACAGATCACGTTGTCACTCCTTCCACTCCTCTTCAGGCCACTGTCACCTCATGCGCTCTTCGCTAATGTGTTTTTATTATTTTGTGTATTGCTTGTTTACGTATCGTATAGCATAGCAGAGCATACAATGCATTCGCACGTCAAATCAAGCACGTTGTGGCAGTGTCAATAAGCTCAGTGCACACTTGATTTCTGAAGCGTTTTCGCGGCACTGTTCGTTGCATCTTAAACCACGTGTTACTCATAAATCCGCTACCGTAGACGTCGCGTCGGGACGTAGGTACGTCTATTTACTTTTCGCGACGACAATGAGACGTCGTTACTGGCGTAGGTAGGTATAGTAAATGTAAAGCAGGAACGTCATACATACATACATGGTATATGTATAGATATCTGTTCTTCCTTACATTACACACAACACTATCATAAACTCGCATATGAATACGAGAAAACTCAACAAGTGTATTTTAAGACCATCGGTGTCCCTACCCTAGGTCCCGTAAGACGATCATTCTGGGATTTATCCCCTCAAATCCGTTCCCGCAACAAACCCATTATATTCAGTTCCTTTAAGAAACTTACTTATATTTATTTTGACATCTCGTGCTCTTTTGACGCGCCATTCAAAAATCGCAACTGAATTTGCGCTTGCCTGAAATACCCTTGCTCCTATGTATATGTTTAGTTTGTGTGTTTCGTGTAAATCAACCTTAATAACTGTCACTTGATATGAATAAAATGTTATTTTTATTTTATTATTCAGTGTAGGTAAATACATAATTATGTATGTAAACATTTTACTATACCTATGCAACTTCATTATTATTAGATAATAAACGTAAATTTATCAATGAATTTCTTTTATATTTTATTTTTATCATTTCTCTATACCTACCTACTAGGTATAGTACATATTTAGCATTGTATTCATTGATATGATGTAGTAGTAGTAGTAGTAGTAGTATAGTCTGTCATAGTCTGTCAATCGGGTATTCAAATACCCAGTTATCGAGTCCAGCACACGGATATCTACAAGGTTCATGGTACCCAATTTTAAATACTTGGGTTCGGGGTATCTATGTAGGTATGTACCTATAGGTACTTAAAATATACATAGGTATATTATATAAGTATATATTTATATGTATATAGGTACTTAGGTATATAGTAAAAATTGTATTGCTTGATATGCTTCATATCGGATACCTGGAACTAGCTAGTAAGAATCGGTTTCGGATTTTTCAATTTAAACATTTCGAGTGTACCCGTTTAATGTATGTACCTATTTATGGGGTGTTAATACATATATATATATATTATATATATATATATATATATATATATATATATATATATATAAAACACGCTAGTGACGCTACTGGTGCAAGAAAGAGATAAATATACCTATGTATTGTTTGCATTATTAATTCCACCTTATTCTCACAGTATTGTTGTCGAATATTTCACTTATATATAATTGTTCATAAAATAACAATCATGTGTTATTTTTATATATAGGTCCGTACATAAAATACGAAAAAAATTCACACAGAAATCAAATTCAGAGAAACTTTGATTCAGTTTCCCTTGTTAATAGGTATATGAGATAACATGACGAAACCCACGTTTAGACTACGTACAAATATCAATTTGATGGTGCTAAAGCACAACAGAATTTGGTATAAAAATAAAGAATTAGTTTCGCTTTCATAAATTCAAATTTGCAGTATGAAATTAAAGAAATTCAGAAACTTTAACGCGACTTTTAATTCATCTAGCGTGAAGTACATACATACATACATCAACTACAAGCCTCCTCCTCAATGAAAATAGCATCATTTCATTCTCATATCTCGCTTATACCTAATACGTATATGACTGACTATCATACAATCATATAGGTAAGGTACCTTAGCATGATGTTGGAAAAAGAACACACAACATCCAATTATACATTTACAGCTTTAAGATAGAGAAAGAGAGAGTTCTAGCGCATGCGTATATTATTATAAATGTGTCAATGTGTGTATGTGTATGTGAGTGTTACGCCCACAACCGGTTACCTAGGTAACGCAACAACAACTTACTATATAGGTGTCCCGTTCCAACTCATTATTAAGACCGCGATATGAGTGAAAAGATAGGTTGTCGCACTGCTTGCCAGTTCTGTGTAATGTAGGTGGCGTTGGTGTATGTATATAGTTCGATTTTGAAGTCATGTTTCGACCGGCACTTTTCAAAAAGTGAATCGATACTACTACTATTACTAAATGTAGAGAGACTATTATAAATACGATAAAAACATGAATTATTGTCACGGGCGTCCTTAGCTCATTTTACTTGAAGCCTTTCAAAATAAATATCAAATTTAAAATCCCAAACGCACAGACAAACACAAAAATCCCTGGATTCTTAATACCAGTAAATAAAATACAATCGCATACCTTACAATCATATCAACTGTATTCTTTGCAGAGAAATCAAAATCATATCTAAGTACATATTTCCCTATTCGCGTCAAATAAAGCTCATTACTACTAAGCGAAGTACCTATATTTTACGCGCGTTGTAGGTTATATGCTTACGGTGTTCATTGTAATTGTTGACCACAAACACGTGTATATAAAGGCTAGTTTACAATATGAAAGCAGGCCACCATTAAACGTATCTACCTATCACGTGTGTGAAAAATGCTATTTCCTTTGAAAATGTATTGCCAACAAAATAGGTATTGCTAAATAATAGAGGGACGTTTTGATGACGTCATTTAAGGTAAATATTGACAAACCATTTCAAAACCAAAATAATCATAATCACGCGACATTGGGGCTATAAAGACGATATCGATATTATCACATACATACGTTATCTTGAACTCAATGATTACAAATATAAATCAAACTTGTCTCTGTTTCGAAAGTAAACTTACAATCATTCAAAAATCAAATACAATAAAATATCTTGGAAAAAATTGAAAAGTCTCCAAAATCAGAGAAGTCTAGGCTCTATTCCGCAGCCAACTTCATAAACATTCTCAGCGAAGCTAGCGAGCGAGTGAGCCAACGAACGAGCGAACGAACGAACAAGACAGTTGAACCGTGGTAAAGTCCTGTCCGCGTCCGCACCCCACCCGTCTTATACCAGCTCACTCACCATCGTTTGCTCGTACTGCAATAGGAGTGAAAACGGCTAACATATAAGCATCCAACTAAATACTGGTAATACCACAGCGACAAAACGCTGAATGCCAGTGTGCCGGTCACCGTCGGCGCACCGTTGGTCCACTGTATTCGAGCGCAGGGCATACTGCGATTTCAATGTATGCGGCGCTGGTTTCAAAACAAAACACATGCCGAGATAGGTAACTAGATCGGTGTTTGACAGTTGTCACGTGGTGGACGAGACGGTGCGTGCGATATTTGAATACTTTTGACAGGCGACGCGTCTATAGCGGTTACATATGTTCCATGAATAACATGATACATGATGTACACGATTTTGGAATTATTAAGATATAATCAAATGTTAAGGCACATTTGACAAAAATATGTTACTAACGTTGATTAGTTATTATTGCTGCAAACGCTAAAATTTCTAGGTGTAAAAGTTGCTTTCCAGCAAAGTCCTATATATACATAATTTTATAAAGTATACAAAATGTAACAAATAATCAATTAGTTTTCATTTTTAATCAGTGTCTGTCAGTATGTTAAAACTATTTTAGGACAACTCTGAAGCATCTATTTGTTTTTGTACAGTTTAAAGTTAGTAACTCACCTGAGATTCAAACCACATTGTTAGTTGACACGAGATGACATTGTTGCGTTTAGCAACATGTCCAGAGTGGTGTTCATACACTTTTCACAATAAATTCGATGAATTTCTTTAATGAAAAGGTCCAATATTTACCAAATTATAAACCAAAACATGGAAAAAAACAACGTGCACTTTATTTAAATGAAGTTATGCTCGGGCACCAACACACAACATAATTTTATGGTTATAAAACCTCGCATACACGCGTATGCGCGTGGTTTCGACATACGTGCGGCACGCTAGCGTTAGAAATACGGTCTGTTGGTGCGGGAATTTTGAGAGTTCGCATCGGGACCGGTCTGCGACAGTTCGGGCGGCCTCGACTGCCTTCGCTGCGCTCGACCCACCTGCATTTCACATGCGAGGCTTGCTTGGATCTCGGTGCCGAGCAACAGCGGGACAATTCAAAAATAATATACTTTATTTTTCAAATTGCGCGAGGTAGACGGGTTTTTACGCACGCAGGATATGGCTGATATGTATTATTCTCCTTTACATAGGCTCCTATAAACAGCCATTTTTATATTTCATTAGAATTATTTGAAAATTGCGTTCAATGTCTTTGTTCGAGAATTTGACGATAAACTATCGTCAACTTATCGTTCTACTGACTCATCATTATTAACTGCTAATTTCGTATATTGTGTATAGAGGATACAATTTTTACAAATTGTACTTTTCTTCTAAAGAATCTATAGTCCTACAATAGTCGTCGGCAGCAATATATTCTGTTCATTGCATCGAAACCAAAGTGTTTGTAGACGGTATTTCTTGAATGAATCCACCACAGAGATCTCGCAATACTTTGTGTTGTGCACGAGTTACATAAGTCCTCCCTCAAATGCATAAATTGCAATGACGCCAGCTACGCGCTTCATAAAAATTCGGACACCGAAAAACTAAAACGTAAAACGGAAACGAGAGAAACAGCGAACACCAGCGAACGAACAAAAAAAAAGCGACCAATCACGTTCCGAAGGAACAAAGATACTTTGTATAGTTCCGTTTCACTCTTTCGACCAATGAGAGCGCATGATTAAAACACCTAACCGTATCATTGGACATTGCTCCCTTTGATAAGGTGCACTAAAGGAAAATGTTAAAAAAAAAAGAATTCAAAAGCAAAACAAAAAACTGTAAAAGTATTTACGAAATATGAATTATACTTATAAGTTGCTTGAAACACGAGCGAAAAATATAGCGACAAACATTCGACGGTTCGTGGTTATTAATAGACTTTCGTTCTGGTAATATCTATGATAAGACGAAAAAAATGTAGGATAGTTATTTTGTGAATAAAATAATGTTCATCTATTCTAAAGCGAAAGATCGAAATGCCAAAGAAAAAAATTGGAGAAAAGTGAAAATAGTCTACAACGACGCGTAGCGACTGCGCGCGTACTAGCGCCTCGCGCGAAGCGGTTCGGTGGGAGGAAGTGGTTCTATTGATTTCTTCAACAATAACGGATTAGTTGAACGTTTTAATTTTGCAAAATAATAAAACGACATATCTAAAAATTAAACTACACCATTAGAGATATGTTCGCTGTGTTATTTTGAGGAGAGTATTCATAAAAGAACTCCCAACTATGTTGGGGCTGTAAAAGAATAATTCTCACAGATATATGAATTAATAATAATGTGCCGGGCGGCAAATTCAAAAAAGTATTGCAACACAGTCAAGCGCGCACAGCAGAGTAAAATGATTCGATTCGATGTCCTCTTGCTTGCACCCCCTTGGCCGCTCCCACCTCAACCAACTCGCGTTCTATTCCATTATCAATTTACAGTGAGTCAGTGGATTGCAGGCCTGTCTGCCAGTAAAGCGAACCCCAGCATAAAACCAAGCGCTCTCTCCGTCCTTGTTTATTCCGGTATTCGGGTTCGCTTTACTAACAGGCCGTTGTGTGGTTAGGTTGGGTCGGGCCGCGACTCTCCCTACTGTAATAAGTTTCTTTTCGCCGCATCTCACTCGGACGAACTGAACAGCTCATGCACGCTATCTCTGTCGTCTGACGTCACCATTTCAGTATGAGTAGCTAGGCTACAGTGTACTGCTTTCACGGAAAGCTGCAACGTCGACCCTCCTGTCTATTTCTCCGTTCACAGTCGCCCAGTGCGACACTGCAGACGACTAGCCGATGGAACAAAGTCGATCGCCTACGCGAAATGACTGGGCGATGTTGCTAGTTACATATAACCATGGAATGGATAATTTCGAAACTTCAACCCTGTATTTCAGGCTTAATAATGGAAATAATATAATCAAAATTTGCGCACGAGAATATAAAAATATAAAAACCGGGAATATCTATGCGATGAGTCCGCGAAGCGGGAATCACTTGCACTATGCACATTGATTAATAGTCGCATAGTGGATATTTTCACTATTGCCGCTTAATTTTTATTGTGATGTTCTCAATTTTGCTGCTTCTTCCTAATTGCTGTAACCCTGATCCTTGCTGCTATCGCCAGCCATTGTGGGTAGTGCACGCTAATATAACCTCGTCTATCGCCAAAAAGGCTGCATTGCATCCTGGTGCTTGTTGGTGGATGTCAGGCTGGTTGCGTCACATCTTCAGTTCTGTAGTGCGTAATCTCAGTGTGACGCGATCGGACGTCAATTCTCCAATAATTAAGGCGCGCATGTGTATACAATACCTACATACAATACATTTGTCAACTAAATTATTCAGAGAGATTTCAGCAACTATCGGTCAGAACCGTACACCGGATTGATTCAAATTTCTTACAAGCAACTACACTCGCATCCTACAGAAGTAAAAAAATTACTGTTAACGCAGAAAAAAAAATAGTTTACGTTAGGGCAGTTCACAAAGCCTCCTCACGACGGGCCTTTACTGGCAAGAAAGGAATGAAATATAAATCCAAATCTACGATGGTATCCAGTTCTTCTTCAGCGAGTTGCGTTACAAAGAAAAAGAGAACTCCTCATCATCAACATCAAACCAAGCGCATTCTTTTTGTTTACGATGACGAAGAAATAGAAGTATTCGACGACTCTCTAACTCTCTGCAGATTAAAGAAGAAACAAGTTTACCAACTGACCGAGTAGCACGCAGATGCCAACCAACATACTGCTGTCATCTTTCTCGAATTGCAAGTGTAAGAAAAGGAAGACATGATACCAAGTAGTGGTACTGCGTTGTCGTTGGTCATCGATCCGTATGGCGCTAGGATCGCGTGATGGTTTGGCGCGCGCGCGTCCTTAGGATTTAAAGCGTTTGAAAACGAGTCACTTGATGTTCTTATTAAATATTACAAGATGCTCTACTGTGTACACCAATGTAATCCATCTCGAACACACATCGTAGTTATAGTTACAGCTTCGAAAAGATATATTATAACAATTTGCGGTAAGTTTATGTGTGATAACAATTACCTAATGTACTCAGAACGTTCGAACAATCGTCTTTTGTTTCGAATGTTAAAAAAACGTTGCGTCGATTCGACGTCGCCATATTATTATAATTATACTAATTTTGTCCGTGCTGAGCGCTGATATAGAAGCGAAATGACTATAACCTTGTACTAAACACACATGACACACACACAAACAACTCGATCACAGAATAACAACATTTAGCCAGTAATCATCAGTATGACCAAACTGCAAAGTTATGCAGTGTGCAAAACAGATAGTTATTATTTTTTTTTTACAAAAATTACAGCGCAAGCAACAATTTAGTAGCGATATGGTTATTTTGTTTATATGTATGTTTATACGTATGTATGTATGTATGTATGCATGTAATATGTAATATAAAAACAAAAATAATCATTCGAAAAATTGCGTTATCTTATGGGGCCTCTGCACGGGTTGGGTTGGCTTGACTTGGCTTCGCAAGGCAGAGATGTCTGTTATCGCGAACGACGTTTTTGTACCATTCAAATGATTTTAAATGCATCTTATTCAAAATTATGAGTGATTAGGGACTTTAAAGATGACGTGCAGTTTAAAATGTAATAATAAATAAATTAGCGTTTCGAATAAGGTTCTTTCTACTTGTACGGATGGTTTCGATTGGATTTTACAAAGTGACTGGAAAAAGTATATTTAGCACGGTGCGCAGTCGATAAAATGTTCGTACTTTGGCCGCCAGATAGCAGCATGATTTGGTATCATACGAGTTTGAAACCTATTTTTATTAATAATAGGTAGATCATTATTTACGTAGTTATGAACTATGAATGTATGTATACTATACTGAGCCATTATATTTGAAGACAAATTCAAATTATTAACTTACATATGAACTCTGATCGCAGATACATACATATGAAATAAAATTTGAACTTTTGGATTAAAAAGCGACTCAATATTTATTGATATTAAAAATATGCGTTTTCTAACACATAAACCGTATTTTATTACCGTTAACATAAAGTATTTTATGTATCCTAAAACAAAGGGAAAAACGAACCTAAAAAAGTGCCAACGTTGTTATATATTGTAAATGTGGACAGTTACAATTTAATTTTGCAGAAAAACGAATGTTGATAACGTTGAATCTATGTATATACTGAACTCTGGGCAAATCGCGAAAGAAAAAATAATTGAACGGGACAAATAATCTAACATTTGTATATATGTATGTATGTACAAACCTAAGCCTGACTTGCGTTTGTTGTTGTTTAACTTGTGAAATGTCTATGTTATTTTTAGTGTATAATAATTTTCTACGAATCTGCTGAGTAGGCATGCGCACGGTGACGTCATATTTTCGAAAGTAACGTGAAACAGATCTTTGCTTATATAAAATCGTGGTCAGCTTTCAAGGAACTTATTGTGATATTTTCCATCCATTTTAAAGAAATGTTTATTTGGGGACTTGTTCTATAAGTCGTCCTAGTATTAGTAGGAAATCGAACGTGCAATACATACAACATAAAACAAACTTTTTTGATTCGTTATATCTAAATACATGCATATATATATGTATATATA